>LUCH01000792.1:45418-95332 GCA_013368495.1 Paragonimus heterotremus
GGTGAAAATTTTATATGAACGCGAGGACTGCGATCAAGTGTGAGCAACTTTCAACTTGAAGTTAACCAAGTCTCCGATCACTCATTAGTAATCTAACACGTTTGTTGTCCTCCTTTTTACAAGATGATGGTCCGAAAAAGCATCGCTGTCTAAGTAGAACCGCAACGAAAGCTATAAGTCCACCATCAATGTATTTCTGGTAAGGAAGACCACAGAACGAGGTTCCCGCTGAGTCGATTCTTCATTACCAGACCCATCGACTAGCAGCAGTTTGTAAATGGTAAATAATTTAATAAAACCGAATATTCTCAGATTCTTTACTGTAATTCAGAACTAGAGAAAAGCGTTTCAATACAAACCAAACCTCATTAAAGACAAATAAGTTCTTCGGCAAAAAATTGTTCGAAGGCATAGTTTTATAAAAATGTATTAATGTTACAATGAACGTTGAGAATAATTCTTACATATTGGTGTCCTACTTTTAACTGTTAGTTACTACAGAAATTTGATTCATTTTGACTATACAAAAAGCCTTCTGACCCATGACGGCGCACAAGAAGTAAGATGGAATCAGTGAGGAATCATACAGAATACAAACGAGGTAGGATTTACTTAATAAAAGCAATTTTGATTTTTTTTTCAGCAGGTGATAGTCAATATTTGAGCAGCAGCTATGTTTTGAAAGTTCCTGAACGCTTCAGCAAACCGTAGTTTGTACTGTTTGCGGCACTCCTTATTTTCCCTTCTTATTGTCTGATTTTCAAGAGACAAAATGAATGAAAAGAGCTTTCAAGTAACGACTTTTAGACGAAGTTTATTAGTTCATTAAACATGCTGACATTTCATTATGCTCAATAGAACACCAACGTGACAAACTTTCTTATTTTCTAACGACTTTAGAAAGCACGTTCTCAGTGCATGTAATTAAGTCGCTCTACTGAGGTTAGTTTAATCATGACAGGATATGGACGCGTTTGTTTGAATCACTGCATTACTGACGAAAAAACGGTAATCAAAGGGCACAAAGCTCTATCTTTTATGAGTTCGTTTCTCATAAGCAAATTGCATTTGCGTGTGTGTCTAGCGCCTGTAAAGTGCTTCGCCTGTTGAAATTACATAAGTCACATTTTTTCAGTTCGATACCAGGTGTTTGTCTTCTAATTTTTATAACGGTTTTCTGTCTGGACTTTTTAAACTCAAAAAAGTTTGCACGTAAATTCTGAAAACCTATCAAAACCACGGCCAGTTACATAGCACTTAAAATTTGTTCACATGTTGAAACAAAATAGGCAGTGAGTTCAAATGATGTGAACCACGCTACAAGCACGAATGGGGACAAAGCGTGGGTTACAATTACCCATAATTGTGATTCAACTAAAACCAGTGCATTTTGGTCGACCGTGTTGCAGGCATTGCAGGCCTTAGAAATATGAAAGCCTGAACAAAACTTCTCAAGGTAGATGATCCAATCGAATTCTGGTCGTCTAAGCAGTAGCTTGAATTTTGCATTCGCAAGTTTTCGGTTGTTTGCTCACGAATTAGTGAATCATCCGAAGGAATTCACTGGATTGATGGCATGTTTAGAATCAGGAAGGTATGTTATAGTCCCGCCAGTATTTGTCTCGCTAATTCTCCATGAACCTGGGTTGAAGTATGGACACAGAAACGCCTGCTGGCCATTTGGCCGACGGAATCCATTACACAAGAACAGTAGAATGCTATACAAAAAGTTGACTGTTTTTTTCTCCGCGGACAAAATGATGGAGTAAAATTATATCAAGCACACAATTCGACAACGGGTAAGGTTCTGATGACAGTTCTGTTGGGTCTTTCAGTGATCGGTTTAGCAACCCCAACGCATTTGAATCGAGCCAGACTACACACTGCATTCTTTTTGTCACTTATACTTTGTCATTCTTCATGGGATATTATAAAATCTTGTCCACAAATCACACATAAAACCACTTCACATGAATAGCGTCGGCCAGAATGGATGTTCATCGCAACTCATAAAGTTTACATTTTCTCATGGTTGTATCAATCAAACGGCTTATGGGCTTTATTTTCGCGTCAATGAATAAAGCAGTTGAAAAGAACGTTTTGCCTAATCCAGATTTTTAACAGATTTACCGTTGAGTAGAACTATTAATGCAGTATTAAGTTAGTACTTCTAAGAATACCGTTTGATTTTTAAGTACAGGTTCAAGTCTAAGTGCTGTGTTAGTATGGACAGAGTTGAGAATTACTGTAATAAGTTTTTGGTTAGGCTGTTTTTCAGTTACACGCAAGACATTATTCACAAATATCTTATAAACACTGCTTCTTCAAACAGCCTGACCTGGACTGTCATTTCCAAACTTTCGCGTGAGACTGTCTGCAAACAGCGGTCTCAGTAACGATCCTATAGCCATAACATCCATTTTATGATATAGTTCTTTATCAAAGGTAAGGCGTGTGTTGTACACACAACAGTAGAGTAGCTACTTCAGTTTCATGGGGGGCGTTGGAGTACACAAAGTAACAAACATGATCTGTCATTTCTTCCCATGAAACTTTTGAAAATAAGGAGAATGCGTCTTGAGAAAGCACTTATCGTACAGTTAAGTCCATTGTGTACACTAACAAGTTCAAGGAAGTCTTTTACACTATGATTTAACAACTTCTGCTGGAGAGGTTTGCGAAAGTGCGTTAACTATTTTGTCAGGGGATGGTAAGGGAGTTTTATACGTCAAGAACAGACCAAAGAGGCATTTCCACACCGTGAAGTTGGGATATGCCACGAAGCATGGGAGCCAGGATTCCAATGGGTAGGAGACGTTCGCATGTGAATGATTTTACTATGTCCACTAAGTTTCATGGTATGTGGCAGTTTCAAAATTTCTTTTATCTGGGTGGCTTTTTAATTCCAATTTCTTGTCTTCTAGGGGTTGATCTTTTCATCCATTACAGACTTCATCTTCCTGACGTGATTTACTTCACTTAGTAGTATAATCATAACATCCTCGTGGGCGTGGCGGGAATAATGTATCTGTTCTTCATTAGACTTTCTGCACCCGAGATATGATTTTTATTCGGAAATGTTTTAAAATATGATTGCTGTGCTGGTCTAGTCAGTACGAATTAACAGTTGTATACTTTAATCGTTCAACACTAAAGGAGCAGAGTCAGAAACCTGTGAAAACACGTTTTTGAATTTCACTTCTACCCACCTGATTCTACGTTGGTGACAATAAAACCTAAGGCTTAGCCGCAGGTTTATTCGAACGCAGTTAGGAAGCAACATGTACATATCATTCTGGCTTGGATAGAAACGTTAAAATGCCCCTTATTGAACCGTACGGCTTCAGTAGTGCGACCCGCCTCTTTGTTAGTTGTTTTCTACGACCACATACGTTTCTAAGACAATACATTCTTCGGATATCGGCTGAACTAGACAATGCACACATTTGGCCGGATTCAAAAGTCAAATTTGGCCAGTATCACTTTTGTTAACTGCGTGTAAGTACAGTGAGGTCATGGTGAAATCAATTTGATCGCCATCCGAAATTGTCCACTAAATATCCAGGGTATTTAAATATTTCCTTAGATCTATCCGGGAAATGAACTGTATCTCTTACTTCCGTCAGTTTTTTGCTGATCATAACAAACTTGCCAATTGAACGTCGGACAGTTGGGTCATCGATATGCTGCAAATGGTCGAAAATACTCCGAACGGTTATCAGAACTGCAGTCGGGCGAACACCTAGATTTCGGTTTTCCACCAGGAGGCTTACCACATGACGTTTGCATAAGTAAGAGTTATCAGTGTAGAAAGAAGAAACTGATGGCTAGCCAAAATGTGGACAATCAACTCATGAATAAAAATAGACTATTACACTAGTACAGTTACGTCACGAAAATGGAACTACTTTAAGCTCGTAAGCGTTGTCTCCGTTTGTATTCATAACATGATCCGCGTCATTTGAATTCAGTGCTTGTTCCGTATGTTTTGCCTTCACAGCAGTTTTCGAAAAAAACATTTTTACTGAATCCTACGGTGGATATACAGAAACAAATTTGTTTGCTATACTACGCCTTGATTCACTATTAATCAAAGTAAGATAGTATGCAGATATGAAAAATTCTCACCAAAAATCGCTTGAAATATAAATACCTTGAAAGCTTCGTTCCTTGATCCTGTGAAAAGCTTTGGTGCGCACTTTGTTTAATCCAGTCAGATGTATTTGTACTGAAGATACTGTGCAAGAAGAGGTAGCCATGTTAGAGACCACGTTACAACTAAACGGTTACCCTAAACCGTTCATTACAAAGTTTAAGCAACCCACTTATATAGGAATTCGACCCGACACAGTGTCCAAAACGTCGGTATTTCTTCGTCTTCCCTTTAAGGGTGATGATGTATGCCAATTTATTCACCGTCGTTTGGTTATTTCTATCGTGAGAACATACAATGCAGTTGTCCCAGTGATTCTCTTCAGAACATTCCGCATTCAAAAGCCCTATGTGAGACAACCGGGATCCGAATCAGCCAAATTGAACGGTATTTTTGACTATCGATGTAGATGCGGAGCATCCTACATAGGCAGGACTGAGCATCAGTTGAGAACCAGGGTCATAGAGCACATCCCGAAGTGGGTCAATAAACATGTCACACAAACACATGACGTCACAGTGGCGCATAAAGACAGAGAGCCTGCATCATCCATTGCACGTCATATTCTAATGACGCAACACCAACGCGATCCCACAACGGCATTTCGCGCTATCTACCCAACGTCACAAAGTCGGACGTTGCGTTGTGCTGAAGCTGTTGAAGTCCGAAAGTTCAAACCCGTGTTGTGTGTTCAGAAGCAACTGTTTGGTAGTGACAGTGATTGTGCACTCTGACAACTAACTTTCTCTGGTATCTTGTTTGTTTTCTCACTGATATATAAATGATCTGTAGTATGCACTCGTAAAGATGTAGCAAAATTTGTCCGGGCACGAATCGTGCAATATCAGCTTACTGTGTCTTTTATTTAAATTTAAAATCAGTTTCACAGGTTTTTAAAGAGGTATAGGGGGACTGTTCGAACTCAACTTACTCAGTTATCTGTGACCAACTTACACCAGATTTCTGTTTGCCGTTGGTGTTATTCGGTTTTCTGCCGATTTTTTAATGCGCCGTACTCACATGCGCTTTCAGGAATGCTGTTGATCGATCATAGTCAATACTTCGTGGACAATTCTAACGACTGCAGAGGAAGGTAGAATAGAAACTGGGCCTTCAGAAGGCAGTATATTAGTTCGGAGTTTAAATGAAGTATTTTAAAAACTTGGCTCCACAACAGGATGCCGAGATTCAGTAAGGTGAGTGAAATATTTTTCTTACCGATAAACAATGTTCGAACTCTCAAAATCAAAGGACACCGTTGCTTCCTTCGGAGTTAAACATTTATAACTGTTTAAAACAACGCAGATTTGCCCTATTTCCGTTCGAACAATAGCTTTATGTGATTAAAAATTCTTGACAATATTTAACTCTCAAGCCCCCAGAAGCTTTAACCAAGTGGTGGGGTAGTGTTAAAATTGGACGTGATGGCTCACAAAGTATCCACATACACCCGGCTGCATACTGGCCAATCGACAGTAAACTCTAACTTATTATTGAATCAAGCATTCTGAATGAAAATTTGTGAAATGGTTCAACGCCTTATATTTTTAGAACGGCGACAAATTTTATTTCACGCTTTTCAAAATTTTCCAAAACATTTAGATTTACACCTTAGGACCGTTGTACTCGCGAGGTATATTCATTTTGCACATGTGCTCGCTCAAAGGCTAGCACAAACTCGGGTGTTGATGGCACGGGAGTGCAACAGGTGACCTTACAAATTCGCTCATTTTCACCGTAGGTCATGAAACTAACAATATAATTGACAACTGCATTTGTTTGGTTGACAGGCAGCAGTGATTCCAATGTTGCTCTGCTCTGTCACAATTAAATCTGTACTTTTCGAAACTAAATGTTAATTGCACTGATTTGTGTTACTCTATTTCCTGTTTTCGTGTACAGTGAATATGAGCTATATTTTTCCAGAGTACAAATTATCGTCAAACTAACAGAATGAAATTAGTCAAAACAGAGAGAAGACATATATCGCGAGATGTTAACATTTCGATTTACTCTCATCAGTCGCCAACGTTTGTATAAAATTTGCTAGTTTTACGTTGGCGACTGATGAGAGTAAATCGAAATGTTAACATCTCGCGATATATGTCTTCTCTCTGTTTTGACTAAATGGATTAAAGGAACACAATGTTTTAAATTTTTCAAAAGAATGAAATTAGCCTATCCTTCAGAAAGTTTGCACTTACTTCTCACGCTTGCCGTGTTGATACCGAGCACGAACGTTTTGGAATTTATGTTCTCGGATTTCGGTGAAAAATTGTTATGTGTACATGACGTGTTTGCTGAGTTAATTGATCAGCCAGCAAAAGTAGACTATCGCGATTTGCGGCAAACCATCCTAAGTTTTATGAACACTTCAACACAAGACACGGCCTGATAATAACGCCAGTAAAAAGTTTCGCGATAAACGAAAAGGGGATCCACCTAGCACTCCCAAGATATAAGTTATGTACCGGATGTTTCAAAACGTCTGATTCTGAAAACTGAGTAAGCACACAGGGCGATAAAAATTATCTTGAAAGCCAGAAGTTATTGTAACAAACCATGATTAAACAGCTTTTATAACCAAATCAGGGACAGTAAGATGGGCCGGTAAGACAGTCCAAGTCTGAAATCTCCGAGCTCCTGGCCTGGCTTTGTAGTTCAGCTGGAAGAGCGCTTGCATGGTGTTTCTGTCGCTGATACGAATTCTGCTGAAGCATTGACTCTTCATAACTGGGCTTCATCTAAAATCAGGTATTATTTGTCACTCATTACGTAACTGTGGTCAACAGATAAAAATGTTCGAAAACATACTCAGAACAATGCCTTATGACCCGGTGTGCCGGATTAAGATGTACGCAAATATCCAGTTCAGTAAAACGCTGACCATAAAACGTGAAACTAACGCCATTTTGACCTTGTGGTCTGTACGGATCCGCGTGAATCCGAAATGATTGCGAGTCTGCTTGATGCGGTCGCAGATACCCACCTTCACTAAACACTAGGTTTCAGAGGCTCATTTTCTGTCCTTACTTCAAAGGGATCCTCGCACAAAGTTGTTTTTTTTCGGAAGTGCAACCAACGTCGGTTTACGTTTCTTATATTCAACTCTTATACATACAGGAGCCACTCGGACTGGGTAATTTCAAGTTGAACATCACCCACAATTGATCACAGCTGTCACCTTCCCATAGACTCTCCAGTCGGCCCCTTTCGAAAAGCAGAAGCACTAGACTCGAGTTTCGCTCTCATTAGAGCTCGTCAGTAGTGCATATCATCGCCACTGCCGGGACTTGAACCACGGACATGCTGTTCATGAGGCAACCGTGTTTACCACTGCGCCATTGACCTCGCGTTAGGCACGACCGGATTATCATATGTGAACACTCAACCACTTTCGCCTGTGAGTAATGATCAGGTTGCCCGATCGCCTCAAGAGGAGACACAGTTACTGTCTGTTAACTCCGATCGATGACCCCTCGACTAGGACTTCTGTGCAAGTTGAAATCATAGAAACCATTAACTTTTGAGCAGTATTTTAATTACTGGTGAGTAGTAAAGAATTTTTGTTTCATGTAGATTGAACATGACCCTCAGTTGATCGCAGCTGTCGCATTCCCCTAGAATTTCTATTCGGTCCTTTTCGAAAACAAGCACTAGACTAATGAGAGGGAAACTCGAGTCTAGTGCTTCTGCTATTCGAAAGGGGCCGACTGGAAAGTCTATGGGAATGCGACAGCTGCGATCAATTGTGGGTGATGTTCAATTTGATATCAACCAAACCGCCGACTAATCATCAGTAAACTACTAGTTGACAAAAGCTAGGTTTTACTAGATGCATGTAAATCACAGACATGTTTGCTTCAAAAGACTTCTGTCCGCTCGCAAGCAGTGCCTCACTGTCCAGGAAAGACAACCCCGTGCTTGGTTCACCCACCAACGGTCTTTCGATGGCTTCAATCAGGCGGGTTTAATATTATTTTAACCTCGCTACCAACTTGACAATGATCAATTGACTCCACTTTAGTGGATCCCCGGTTAACCCAAACATTCCATTGTAAAATATATTCGTGCCAGAAAATACAGTCCTGTCTGGGGTAGTTTACCAAAGCAGTAACAACAATTAAGCCGGCCACTTTTCAGAAGATACTCGTTTGACAACCAGCTGTGCTCAGTCTTGAACACTCCATCAGACTCTTTCGTAACTACTTCACCGGTAGTTAAATTCAGGTCCAAGCTTAAAGAACCAGCCAACTGTAGTCTGCTGTATGCTGCAGTACACTTAGTGTATGCTTTATAAGTAGTGGGTGGGTGTCTGTTTCGCTCATTATCTTATGACTTTCATTTTTGTAACATTTTTATCGCTGACTCTCTAAAACTAAAACATTGTCACGATTCATGTTCACCTTCTTATCAGTTAAACAGATATAATTATATGTGAGATTAATAGGCCTCCTACAACCTGTAAATTGTCCATGAATTTTGTGAGTTTTAGCAAGCAGACCACTCAGTGGATAAATGTAGCCAAAAACACCTTTGTTCCTTCCTCTAAAAGTGAACAGTGGGGAGAATGTAAAGCCGACTTTTTAAAATCCGTTTCTTTCTAAATAAGTCGCCGTCTGTTATGTATGTAATTGGTGCATTCAGAAACATGCTGAGCTGGTCGTTTCGTGAGAAGTATAATGATCAAACATAGAAAGTTGCCACCTTGTATTCGTATCCCGTACTGTTCAGTTACCAATTTTAGCATTCACTTACTAAGATTAGTGATTAAACACTCCGAGATACAAAGTTTAACAGTTTTCCTTGAGACCCTTTCTTTAATTTCCTAAAACTCTCATTTATTGACGGTTATTCGATGTATCCTTATTGTGACAACGTGCCGCCGCCTCGTTCTAGATTTTTCATGCTACTTTACTGACCTTCAGTAGTTCTGAAGTTGGTCGTAGCTGTTCGTGGTCTATCAGTTCTTTTGGCGTCATTCGTGAAATATCTTAAACTGTTCACTTAAACCCCGGAAAGTTGGGGACGACATGGCTTTTACGGTCGTTAACTTTGAAGTCGAAACATCATTGTGTCTACTCATCCTTACCCTATTTCCTAGCTTCCAAGTGAACCATTTCAGTGTACAGTTCTTACTAATTTGCACATCTAAGCAGCTCTCTCAGGGCGATCGAGTGGTCAAATCGTCATCACATCGGTTGCTCGAATTTTGACCTAAGTGCACGATAAACACTAGCATTACCTTCTCACAGTCTAACTCAATACTGCACATATTGAGCCCGGGGCCTGACCGCCAGTGGCAATGTGATTTTCAAACCAGGCCGTTAATATACTTGTTTAACTCGTTCACCTAAAGCGTTGACCATCTGTATGTGCCACACTTACGTCGTTATAAGAGAATGTTATTGTTCCATGTGGCGGTACCGATGTATGCCTCGCTTTCGATTACCTTTTACAAAAGCGTCATTTGAACATGACCTCCCTCAAATGCCATATAACCCGGACTTCAAGGACAAATCAATTTTGAGCAACTGTAAACCCCTCCTGATCTGACGGTTGTTGGCGGAACTTCATTTCAACAGGACCATTTTCTTCCATCACACGTCTTATCTACCACGGTTACCCTGCTCAACGTCCACCTTCATCCGGGCCCAAGCGAACATGTTGATCACCTTACAGTAAATGATTTACTGTTTCTGCAGTAAAGATTAAAATGATATTGGTTTTCTATTGAAGTAACAAATCGCCTACACGCGCTATCTCTTTAGAGATTATTCCATTTATAACCAGCTTGCATTTAGTAAAATATATCGAGGACGGGCTGTTGTTTGAAGCTAATTCTCGTCTACAGAAGACAAGTTAACTAAGTGGAATTTAAGATATTTTGGTGCTTCTAGACTGTCCGAATTGGTGAGAAGTTGTCTCAGATATCTGTTTATGAGGGTCTCCAAAAAACAAAGCTTTCCTGTTTTTTTTGCGGTAATTATCTATTCAACCCTCTTGCAGTGTTAACAATCTGTTTATCACGTGTGGCTTTATGTGATACATCTTATGATGATTCACGCGTCCGCCCACCCTTTTGTTTACCGAACCTCTCAATGCGCTTTCGGTATGATGTAACTGTTTTTAGGAGCAAATGTTTTCTCCATGTTAAAGCTAATCGCACTCTTGTTTGGATAACAGTTATGCGCGTAACTTGACAGTGCAACTGATTACTTGTGGATCAGTTTTTCAAGTCCCATAGTCAATATGTCAATAACCCACAAGTGTAACACGTGTGCAATTTGTTTCAGTTCATTTAATTACTTTTACGGTACGGTATAAAACTAGAAAGCAAGTTGACCATCATCTCTTCTACCACAAATCTTTGCAGTAGAGAGGTTTCACTAAAAGTAAGCCTCACGTAATTGCGCTTTTAGCGACTGACTAAAGAGTAATGTTTCTTTCTACATCACCAGTACCTGCTGGATTAAAGTTATGAGGAATATAACAACCAGTGAATAGTTTCATACGTAAATACACACTCGTCAACTCACTTTGTTGAGCATTTTCATATTCACGGATGACATTTGTCATTTGGTTACCATCCGGAAAATTAACAGCATATTTAGCTTCTCTTTAAGCATTTGGACAAAGTTTAAAGACAATACCGGTTCAGAATCTAACAACAATGTATGAACTTTATTTGTCTTTGGGAACACTGACTGTTTAGGTTATCTGTAAGTCACACATAATTTTTCGTTCCCAAGTACAGACACCTCAGATCATCGACAGACGTTGCGCTGTACGACTTCTCACATGTGTTCTCGTAGCTACTGTCAAATGTATCATTTTTAGAAACCTGAGATTCAAATATATTTCTCCTTCCACATCATTAAGGAATTAATTCAAACTGTAGTATCTTTAAGAGGAGTATTGTACAAACTTTCTTTTATTTGGATATCAATGGATTTTAAGGACATTGTCAATTTTTGTCTTCAATCGCACAACCAAACTAACTCATTCCTTCCTCTCTGAAATGAATGTTTGATGAAAAGATTTTGTTTGTAACTATTAAGTTTTGAAGATGTTACATTAGTTTTCTACCGTATGATACCCACCAAAAAGTTGCAGTGTTTGGAGAAAGTTAGGATATTCCTCATGGGCTTTGTCTCTGCAGATGTCATATTCTGAAGTAACACTCCTTCAAAGATTACAGAAGACGCATCTTGCTGTCCTGTCGAATCAAGTCCCTATTGGATGGAACAGTCGGACAAACAGTTGTGTGTATGATTAAAAAAAGGGAACGGATTGAGTTGTAACCTTTTCTCCTTGCTGATGTGACATGTTCGTAAGACGCAAACAACATTCATCTGGCTCAGACTTGCTGCAGTTTATGACCTTGTATTTGGTTTTTGAGTGGTAAACCAGAATAGTCATCGTTTACTTGACGTTTGCTGAAAACGGGTTATTCTTCTCGTCATTGTTTTTTCGACTACGTATGTGACGTGTGTTAGTTCAAAAAACAACACAACTTTATCGTTAGCAGTGCGTTAACTGATAGGAATGTAACCAAAGCAGTCACTATGGGATTATGGTTCTCGTCCTCGTTTGCGAATACTAAACCGTTTCAAATGTCGTGGAAGCTAATATACTTATTTGCACTTCATTGACGAACTCAAGAAAGTTATTACTACGAGCGTCACTTAGGGTGATGCAAATCCACTAAGATCGCGCAGATTTTGAGTCGTAGTACTTCAAACATCTTGTCTAGCTGAACAACATCAAAGTAGTGAACAGCTGCTTCGATATGGTTTAGTCAGATCTGCATCACATGTCTTGTGCAATCGAACACACGACCGTTGACTAACAAGGTACCATACATATCTGACCGACTTAAACCGATAAATAACTAGACAGGAACAGATACCGAACATCAGTACTGCTCCAGAAAGTGCAATGGAACGATCCCAAGCCTGAATTTCAGTTTTATAAGCCTCCTGGAGTTTGGTATAAATGGCTGTCTTCAGGATCTTGTTTCTTGTTTCATTCTCAAAACAAAAATACAGCACTACAATGATTCAACATCCTTTGGTGAAATAGAGAAAAGCGTGTATAAAGTACTGCAGGTGTTTCGGAGGAAAGAAATTATGTAGCCATATGTTGCACCCAAATTCATGTCAGAAAAGAAGCACACCATTTTACGCCTGATGAGTGCTATGATACGACAGACACTAGCAACAGAGTGAGCAAACTGAATTGCCGCCGTGTCAAATGCAATGCATGCCGCCAAACCAGGCCACATTTTTGCCTCGGTGAACTCGCTTAAAGTGCTAAAGCTTGGTCAGAATCTCCAATTTTAGGCGTCCTCCGAATAAGTGTAGATCGATACTTGTCTTCTGGTCCCGAATTTTTGCTGTGGGCCATTTATCTGCATGGAAGTGATAACACCAAACCTCCAATGTAATGCCCAGCCTTCATTCTTTTCCATCGTCGTTGCTAAATCTATGTTCTATATAGCTTGGTGTCTTATCATCCTGACTGAAGACAATAGCAGAGCTGCAGACATTATACCAACGGTATTCTTCCTTCATATTGATGATCTACGCAACAAAAAATATGCTACAACTTTAATATGATACCGGTCACACCAAAAGCCATACACAATACATATTCATTTCTAAAAGAATCACGACTGAGTTGTTTTTGGGTATCTAATAATGGGACATCTATTGCTGTAAGAGGAAAGTTGGCAAGACCAAAGACTACTGAGATGCACCGACGGTCATTTTGTTGAAAAACATAGGGAGGTTATTTTTTAAAACGGTCGTGTTATTGGTAACAAGTCCGGATAATTGCATTTTGATGTGATGCATTCAACATTTAGACGCTGAATTTGATTAAGTAATTGATAAATGGCTATGCTAAACACGATAGATGAATTGTTTCCCACTATTCATCAGAACATGTTGGGTTGTCGAACATTCAGTTTCTCATACCCATAACTATGTTGAAAGAATTGTTTATGCGATGTACTCTCAACTTTCAGTTCAACTTTAATGAGGACCTTTATCATCAGACCTATGGAGTAATCGTAAGGTTTCCATTGGTCACTCTAGTGATGGATTCCGTCAGGATTAAACTGGAACCTCAGCAAATCTGTCCGTTTGTTGGTAATTTGCGTTTCTATTGAAGGTAGGCGGATTGTATTTACGTTTTACTGCAATCAACGTGAAGTTTATTTGTTGTAAGTCACTCTTCCAGTCAGGCGTGGTTCGGGACTGGCGGGACAAAATCTGTCGGCCTCACAGTTGTTGCACATCTAACCGATACTTATTACCGAGCTGGCCCCAGTCTGCCTTTTTTGTGTAGATTACAGTCATCCTGAATTGATCAACCAACGGATGCTGTCCACTGCCGAATTGACGGTAGCTCAGTCTCATAGTCAGAAGACCTGCTCACAGAGAAAAATTGTGTAAACCGTGCAGCTGCCATGACCAAGGGTCACATCACCGGTCTGCATGTCCATCCAAGCTCAGATTGATAACTCTGTGATGTAGCGGTTGGTGGAACTCCAGCCTGTTACTCATTAACATTGATGATTCGACATCTGAGCGGCTAGACTGTGGTTGTCTGGAATTAAGGCAATACTACACGACCCAGTAACATTTTGTTAAATCTCTCTCCGCTGTTTATCTACTGTTTTAATTTCGTTGAACCCACAAAACTTCATTGATCTCATTATGGATTTTTGAAATTGATTGTTTGTCAACATTTTATATGGTTTAATGAGATTTTTCTTGCGACAACCAAAATACTAACAATGATCTATATATCATAATTAATTTGACTAACAGTAGAAATGATAAACAAGTTCACTTGCTTATAGGAGTTCACCAGAGGTATGCTTATGTTATTAACGTTGGTAAGCCAATTGTATGATTATAATCACGGAATAACGGAAGTTTCAGGAGCCTTGGCTTATCAGTATTATTTGTAAATGAAAAGTAGTGAGAGAAATGAATTTTATTAGATGGTTTTAATGACAATACTCAGACGAGTCTGTTTTATCGGAAGATGAAACACATAGTGGAATAAGTTCTTCTTAGGATGATTCCCTTAGAAAGATTTTATCTAACAGCAAAGCGATTCTTTCAGACCTAAAATCATTACCAACGACGTCTTTTCGAAAAGAACACAATGCGAAATAATACTTCAATGTGAAGCTAAACCCAGCTACTATGTCAATAATTTTTAGTGCTCGTCTAACCAACCGACAGTAATAGTTAGGGGTCGGTGGGAATAACCATCTAAACCCTCAGTCATGTTCGGATAAGTATTTGAGCGTTGGTTTTGCCAACCTGTAGGCTAAAATCTCACTTTATCCAATTGCCATGACGACAACATCATGAATCAACATATAGTGGCCCTGTCATATATGCTCACAAATTTACACTAAATATTGCCCCTATCCAGAATGAACACTTATGATAAGTCTTATTGTCTGCATGACCAAGTAAATTTGTTTTCGAAGGTCATTTACGAGGTAAACGCAGCTTAAGAAACAAAAACTGTGAAATAAAGCAAAGATGGAACAAACAATGCCGGACCAATTTTTCCCATTTATAATTCTTGTCCACAAGTTGTTTAAGGCTATTCAATGCAGAGGATGTTTTACAGGGATTCTTGAAAAAAAGTCCTGCGGACAAAGATGAGACGTTCCTCGTCCTTGTGGATTTTCACTCTAGGAAAGCACAGTACATTCTAAATACAATCTTAGCCCAAATTATCGTAAGCTAGAAAAGCGGTGGAAAATGTTTTTTTATTTTGTTCGCATTGCAAGATAAAGAGTAATAATGCCTGAGTAAGTAATTCACTGTCGAACAAATCACGTTGCTGTTTAATAACATTGATCACAATCTATAGACAGGTCTCGTATGCTCTATTTGTACAGACCAGTGAGCGAATTGAATGAACAGTCTAGTTTTTTGGCGTTCTGTGTTAAATGTACCTGTGTTGTCAGCTGTAACGACAACCCAACGAGAACACCGATTACTGTGAAGGTCGAACGTGTACCAGACACATTTGAATGAATACGAATGAATGGACAGTTTGTAGTGAAGTCATTCGACGCACTTTGCTAGCTATATAAATAAAGGTATCGTAACTAGTTTCATCTAATTGAGCATAACTCTTCTGTTACCTTTAAAGGCAAGTGATTTTATATATCATTTGGTTTTTTAATAGAATTAGGAAGTTATCCCAGGTAGCTTTTAGAATTGTCATCTCATAGGTTATTTGGTAGGTTAATGTTTTGCACAGCATTTTTAACCTAGTGATGTCTAATTTGTGTTTGTTACGCGGTTTACTACTGAACCGTCCATCTTCCCCCAAAATCCATTTTAAACTGTGTGCTACTAAACGTAATTTGACCAACAACTGGATCTTCGATCGTGGCAATAACGGAACCGGAAACCATTTATTTCGAGTTAACCGTTCAGTATTCGTCTAAATTGGGAACTAGATATTTTCAACCGAGTTATATGTAGTTGCCAGTGTAGATGAGAGATTTTGTTTGTTCAATATGGCTTGTCATCTACGTAGTATAAGATTGACAAGTCTATACCAGTTCGAGTTCCATGATTACTGTTAGTCAGTTTGATTTACGACACAACTGTTACATAGTCAAAGACGGCATCCTTGAAATTCCAGGTGGTCATCGACAGCTTGGTCAGCTGAATATATTCAAACTTACCTGTATAAGCAGAGGTCTAACAGTAAACTGTTTCATTATTGCAGAGTATTTACCATTAAGTAGCTGCTAGTATGTAACATGCGTATATGATTATTTCCCAGGTACGTAAATAACAGTGTTTTCGTGACGATTTTGTCTGTTAAGTTGAGGTTTAATTCACAAATATTGTATTATTACACGAACAGTTAAAATACACTGTCGAATACCAACCCATCAGCTCAGCAGGTGCGCACTTGAAAGCGTTCCCGATAGTAAAATACAAACCATGATCAATTAGAAAACGCTGTAAACAGTAGAATGTACCCATAAAGTCGAGCATGTATATCAACAATACTGGTGTAATTTTTCGCTAGCATAACCTTTTGAGACACAAATAATAATGTTATATTAGTTCGTTTTGATTAGGTTAACGACGTTTTAACAGTGGAAACTGTAATCTGTAATTAAAAGTCTACTGAACAGGAAGTGGTTTTGAAATCGATCGTAACAAATTTGATGAAAGAGAAAAACTAAAATAGTTCGTGAACAACTCATTTTGTATCCGAAGCATTTTAGATGAAACCATTTTCATTGTGCTTCCGTATATTGACCACCCAAAATGGTAATTCAGAAGCGAATCTTGCAGGGTGTTTTTTATGTATTGATTATCTCAGTGATGCACTAACTATGGCACTCAAACTATTGAACTCCTGATGACACTGTGAACTTCCTTAGGACAAACCAGATGAACTACAGTCACGGCTTTCGAGTTTACAGTTCATAAAGAACGTTAAACAATCGGTATGCCTAAAGAAAACAAAAACTCAGTGTCACTCGTATGCATAAGCAAAAATAAAGGTTTTCATTGGGACCATGCAGCAATTAGCACAAAAATATCTAGCCTCTAAGGAAAAATTTACCTAGCATCATAATCTCAACTGTTGTCACTCGCAACGTCATGTTATCCGTATTAGAATATAGTTTTTTCACTAACATATTTCGACCAGCAAACCTTTAATCGTACGAGATCCGGAATGATATATTTTTCATCGACATTTTTGGTGTCTTGTTATACTTATTATTTGTTTGCACGGATAAAATCACCTTGGAAAATTTTATGAGTAATCGACCGCCAATCAGAGCGATCTACCGTGGGATTAATTTTTCATTTAAGAACAGGTGTCATTGTGTCTCTATTAGTCACCCATTTACGTTTTTTTGGAATATATGCCGCGGAGTCAATTGTTTGTTCCGTTTGATTCCGCTGAGCAGATAGCGGTTCTCGATGAAAGTTGTAGGCAATAAAATTAAATTTGATCAAACGCAAACTGCTACGATGCACAAACAAAACATTTTGTTTTAAGACTCTAAACATGCTACAAAAGTCAGTAAACGTGCTCATTCTTCTGACGTTTTTTCAGCAGTCGAAAAACAAATGTGAGCTCAAAAATTAACTGCGAAGTGCCACAAACGCCTACTCTGTTAACACGGTATATCCAGTACAATCATTTCCTAGTGTACGTGACCATAGATGTTTTCCAGACTCCGTGATATCTCCGGCGTGAAGAATAATTGAATACTCTCATTTAAATTGAGTTCCACCACATCGAAAATCAGATTGAACAAAATCAGTTTAATCGCTCCGCAAACTTTAGTGAGAATGAAGGTCCTAGGTAGACTGTTATGATAAGAACGGTATCCATAACGTGTGTACAGAGTTGACCGATAGAAAGCACACATATACTAGTATTTGGTTTATGTGTGTGCTTTAACTAGTTATTCTGACCCTGCCATAGAAATATGGACAGCCGCCGTAGAAATATACTTAGGGGTCGGCTGGTCAGGCAGTTGAGTGAGAGATCAACAGTTTTGAGATGTGACTATTGAATGCATCAAGAAACCAAACACAGATGAAGCAGGTTTTCATTTTGCCCTTACTCTAATCACCGTGAAGTTGCAATTAATCTGAAGTCAGTTTGTTAAGAGTACATTTTTGGCAGCATGATAAAAAACTAAAATAATGTTGGTCAGATGTTGATAGAATAACTAAACGAAAGTGCACAGTCTAACCTCACCAATTATCACTCACAAACGAAACAACTCCTCTCATTTGCTCTCTGAATGCCGTGTTTTATTTTTCAAGCGTGTTTCATTCCAAGCACGATAGTTACATAAACTAATGGGTACCTTGCGAGTTTGTGTTGGATTTTCAAACCAGAGGATGAAGTAATCTTCGAGAACAAAAAAATAAACTTATAAACATCGTGAAAGCATTCATTTGCATTGCGTCGAACTTCTCGAGAGTTCTACCAAAAGACGAAAAATATGAAAGGCGCAGTAACATTTTATTTGGCAATAAAACGCTTTTTTAGTGCAACTTTTTGTTTCGGACCGATAAAGACGTTCGTTATCTTGTACACATCTTAAAACATCAGTGAAAACTGATCACCGTTAATGATTCAGCGTTAGACGAAAGCTTCTAAGGTAATCGAGGCCTGTTCTAGCAGTCATAGAACTGTCAGTTGGATGTTTTACTAGTATACGTTTCTCGGGCCTTTCGGAATACTGAAAACCAGTCAAAAAAAGTTGTCGCTTATAAAAGGTCTTTTATTGGGATGCATACGTACGATTATATCTCGGAAGCATATCTGCTTTCTGTTTCCAATCAAATGATGATGTACGCAATGTGGCTAAGTTCGAAGAATATTGTCGCGTCCCTACAGATGCACACATTAACCTGTCTACCTATGACTAAAAAACGTCAAATGAATTATCAAGGGAAGCCAGAATATTAGAGCCAATAGTGTAAGCAGTTAACAGTTGTGAACTATCCATCTTTTGATGGGTTTACCCATGATAATGTATAAACGATATGTTATGTTCACATTTACGGATGCAGAAACATTTTAACAGGAAGTAAGACTGTCTGTCTTTAGCAAATTCCTAACGACAGAATAACGTTTGCAGTAGAACGTAATTTACAGTCGTCTCCAAATAATAAGAATCCCAGTGCTCCACCTTAGGCCGTAAACCATCTGTTTGTACGACACATTTGTGTTAGTGCAAACCGAATGAACGGAAATCTGCTTTTGTTTGTTTTTTGTTCGTATTCCTGATCGTAGGTTTTTTGTTACCACTTTTAATGAGTAGAGTACAAAAGCAACACGTTTTGGCGTAGCTCATCTGAAAACGTTCCCGAGAGACTTCCGTTGGAGAAGATTTAGTTGGTTTGTGACCACTGTCAAATATCACAATAATGTTCTTCCTTCACCTCCTTCATCTACTTCTAAGGAGCTATATTAACTAATCAGCAGACGATAGCATTCTAGCCATCTTCTGTCAGCTACCCATTGAATTTTATAACTTTCTTTGTTCCCGAACTACTTCAGTGCCATCACGTGGTCAACATTAAAGCGCAGACCTTAAAACGTGTCGGTTGTCTAAATTAGGTCAGATCAAGGAATGGCTTTATTCATCTTGGGAGGTAGTTATCCCGTCTTCACCGAGCCACACTATCCGCAAGATTATCAGCTGATGTCAAGGTCAATTTCCTTTTGACAGTTACAAGAATAATGAGAAACTGTGTTGAGCAAACAGTAGCAGATAATACGAGCATAAGTAGTTTCTACAGTGAACTCAATTGGTGAAGTGGATGTACGTCCGGAAAAAATAACACGAGGGAGATGATTGAAGGGAAGAAATGCCATGGAAGCAAGTGTTGGGTGTCTTAAAATGCTGAAATAAATTAAATCACTGGTAAGCAGTAGGGGATTTGATAAATGCAAGTTGACCGTCACACATAGATAATTACAACTTTATATTTTCCAGGATATTCCGACCAACTTCTTTAAAAAACGCACTGGACTTGAGTTTCCCTCCTACTAGAGACATTCGTGGTGCGTATCATACCCATGGACGGCATTGAAACTCCGACCATGTTCTTTTGAGGCAGTTGTGTTCACCACTACGTCGTGGGTCTCAAATGGGCACTACCGAACCAACACATACAAAAGCTCGGGCACATTTGCTTGCGAATCATGGTTAGATGGCTATACAGACTCAAGGGAAGAAACCATAATTGTCCTGTTGACTCCATTTGACGACCACACTATTAGGGCTTCTTTCCAGTTCAAAATTACAGAAAACCTTAACTTGTTGACTGATATTTTGATTACTGATTAAGAGCAGGGCGATATGTTCAATATAAACTAGAAATCAACTTCGATGAAGGTAAAGCAAAGGTTACAACCACCGTCAGATAAAAGTTTCTCGAATGCATAAAACAGTTTACTACTATCAAAAGGTATGGGAAAATAATACAATCCACTGGAGATAAAAACTGCACTGACAGAATGGAACGTAAGGTCATACAAGTTGCAGCTCACTTTGGAACTAAAATTTAAAGTTTGCTGTTAGGAAGAAGTCATTACCGACTGTTGTTTGATGTAGCTCCTAAGTAGGTAACAGATTGCTGACCGGGAAGGGTTTAGCCAATAACGTTCATTTGCCAGCAATAATCATATTGCTACTGTTCGTTGATAAGTTAGGATGAAACATAAAACGCCAACAGATTAAGTTTCACTAAATTATAAGGCGCATGCAGTCGACCAAACGGCCAGTTGAGTGTAACTATTCTATAGCAAGAAAGTGAAAGGAATCACAAAGTTCCGGACTCCGAAAACCACATTATCTGCATACATTCGCAGAAGCGAGACTTTTAGAATAAAAAATAAGGCTAATATAAATGGAACTGCAAAACAGAAAGAGAACTGCATTTTGCAAGGTCTCCATAATCATGACAGTTTAGGAGGATGTTTAACTCATTAGGCAAACATATTGGAAGCGATTTGGAAGGTAACCGCCTAGTAACAGTAACAGAATTCGCTGATTGTCTTCCTGTCGTTGAAGAAAACTTAATATCTTGCCGTATATTTTGGTGGGGGGCGTTAACGCAAACAAAGTAACCCTTCATGTACTATCTAAGGAGGACATTACTGAACGGACAAGATATTCAAATACAACGGCGATGAGGTTCGGTTGACAGTAGGCCAGTTTGATTTCTGGGTGAGTTTTCTCACAACCGTAGAAAACTGTCGATGTACATGCATTAGTCTGCATGAGTCTGTCCTTGGTATGGTGTGAAGCAAGCAGCAACCCAACAGCCAACGAAGGTCGTACTGTGATGCACTGTGCGAATATATCCAACAGGATTTCAGTACACTGTTTAAGAATAACTGGGGCCAGTCTATCAGAGTGTCTGTTATGTCTGCTCGATGCCAGTAGGATTCGGCTGTTTCCACAGTGTGTCCCACTGCGTTAGCGTAATCAGTTTGGTCAAGACGGTTCTGGACAAACACGGAACAATATCAGAGAAAGTGTCAAACACGTAATTGGTTGATACTCTCGAACGGCAAACAGAATGATTGTGAGAAAATATGTTGTGCACTGTACCGATGCTCACTATTGAGTAATTCCTTGGTTAAGCTACGATGGGGTGATAACCGGAAGTGATAGGTTTCGCTACGTTCTGACCGTCTCAGAACTTCTTTATCAAGCGGTTTCAATCAAGTTGCAATCTCAGATAATCGTAAGCACACCCATCTTATTGGTAGTCTTTCTACACCTCACATGTCAAATATCAACAGGCATCGGTTGATGACTGCTCCATACGAAGCTTGTACAATATAAATTTCTTGATTTACTTCGCTTGATAAAGACCCCTCGAGAGGGTCGATGTGTTGCGAAACGTACCTCTTATGGTTTTGTCTCACAGTGGCCTAACCAACACGTTATTTAATAAAGTTCATTGTTTCTGATAATCTGATATTTTTTTCCGCGAGGTTACTAGGACAAAGGAACTTTAATGTTTTCCTGTTCCTGCCTCCGTTGGGAACGGCAAACGGACTTTGTCAGACTGTTCGTAAATGCACTTACAATGTTCCTAAAAGTAAACAAGAAGAAATGTGGAAAAACGTCTCATGTATTACAAACGAGAACTGACAGTTTGCAGTAACTTGACGGACAGAGACTGACACAAACGTGATTGTCTTTTGAGGGTGATCTTGGTGTGGAACATTACCCAGAAAACCGTAACGCAGTTTAGCCTGTTAAGATGTTCCGGTTCAATGCGGTTTTAATCGGCCGAATTGGGTCACCTGGACCGTGAATTTAAGCACCATGCTCCAAAATCACTAGATCCCAGCAGACGCTGTGTCAGGAAGATAGCTTGCCTATCTGTTCAAACAAGGTTTAGATGGAATGACTTTCTTTGTTACACATGTTACTGGGCCCATTTTGTGTCCACAAACCTTTTGTTTGTGACTATACTGTTGCTAACGGTTGCATACAACTGTAAATGGCTATTTGTGCTCCACAGATCAAGCGAATCTGAATCGTTTTCACACACACACACACTCACATCCTGTTTAGCTAGCCTAACTCATCATGTTTTGTACCAACGCTGTTCAGTAGCACTGGTAATCTGATAACACCTGTAAATGTATATGCGTGATGAGAATGACGAAAAATTGCTGACTGCAATCTCGACTTTTTCTGAGGTGTCTGGCAATTCAACGGACGTTATTTTGACGCTCAATAAAATAAGCCTGGCTTTTAAAATGTGTTGGAGTTTATTAAACCTCCTTTAAGTGACAACATGACCGAGTTTGTTTGCTCTTTGGAAACTCTTGAAGAAACGAATTGAAAATTCCAAGAAAATTTGAATAATCGTTTTACTTTCTTTGACGATGTTGGAGCGTGAGTGCTTTAATGAAGAGGGTTTTAAGTGATACGAAAGATTTCTTTCAAAAGCTGGTAAATCAAGTTTTATTTTTGTTACAAATCAAGACTTTGAATGTTCAACTGCAAACCACTCATGCCGTTATCTAGAACCAAATGGAGTCCGCAGATTGGTGCACAGCAGCTATGAGAAATGCTTAGAAACTGAGTATACTCAAGGTCTTGCCGTTGCGGTTCTGCAACCTAGAGTGGCATACGCAATATCTGATGGTTAGGATTAACTGAAAGCACACAACCGGTACCGTGGATTTAGCCACTGATCAGGTATGCATACCTGGTTAACACCGATCACATATCCAGCTACAGAGAAGGCAGCCAATGTACCTTTTCTAGCCAGTAATTCAATTGAGATAAATGATCACCGATTTCTCGATTGTATGGTACTGGTGAATTCTGACAACAAAAACTTCTTATGCTGTCATGTATTGTAGAATTTAGCTGAAATAATGAAGTGTAAAGTCAACCGTTATTTTGAACGGCCACTATTTCAAAGTGAACGTTTAATGTTTACAGAAGCCACTGATCCACTGCCAGTCAACGGCACTTCCACTTGAAAAACTCCTAAGACAAAATGGGTGAAAACAGGACGCCATCTGCCGACAAAATGCCGCGGTTTGACTTCAAGCATTGCAGTCACATGATACGGATCTTTCTCGCTGAAATGATTGGCCTCGGAGTGGTTTGCTTTATGGTGATGATCTATCAAAATGGCCCGGTGGCTGGCCCCATTGTGGTCGGACTGGCGTTCACTTGGGTTGCTTGGGTGTTCGGACCGATTAGCGGAGCTCAAGTGAATCCGGCGGTCACCTTGGCTTTGTTTTTAACTAGACGTCTGTCAGTTGTGTACACGATAATCTGCCTACTAGCACAAGTGATCGGGGCCATGGCTGGTGCATGGATTGGAAAAATTGCTGGCCCGGCTGCCTACGCTTCGAATAATACTCTGGGTTTGACGTTGCGCAATCCAGATATAAGCAGCGGACAAGCTGTAGGACTAGAAATGTTGGGGACGGGATTGCTGATCCTATGTGTGCTTGGGATGTTGGATGAATTTCGCGCTTCGGCCTGGGCTCAAGGCCATGTCACAATATTTCCTTTCGCCTTTGGAGTGACACAAGCACTGATAGCTTGTCTAATTGTGAGTTACACATGTATAACTTATGTATTGGCTGAAACAACTTTATGGATGTGATAGCATTTTTTACTGTGAACCCAAACAGAGCTATATGTTTTGAAGGTAACATAGATAACTGCAAATTAATTTATATTCACTAGGGTAAAATGGTTACAGCTCATGTGGTTACATGAGTAATTTAGACTTCGAGCAAACGAATCGATTGGGAAAAACCAGTAAAAGAAGCAGAAATAGAAATGCAAACGTTCAGAGTTGTTGAATGTTTCAGTAACACGGAATTAAAATAAAAGACCAGAAAGTTAGTAGCTGGTATTGCTTTCTGAAGCTAGCAATGAGAATAAAACAAGAGTCACAAAACTTAAATGTTACGGTATATTGGAGGAAAGCTTTTATCCAAAATGACATCGGATAATGGAACGAACGAGTCACAGATTAGAAGGAAGTTATTTTTTGGCTTATGCAAAAAATGGAACAACTAGTTGATAGACAATATAGTCAGTTTTATCGAATGAATCATAAATATATTTTCTGCTTCCTTGTTTTTACTGAGATTACTTCTTTGTGAAAGAAAACCTGGTGGTAAAAAGAAAACCTTATTGCGTTTTCGAGGCTAGTGTTCATGAAAGGCTTATCAATGATTTTCAGTGATGTCTAGTTTCATTTCGTTCGGTGCGTTTTTACTCAAAACAAAAAATGTAAAACTTAAACACTATTTTTCTGTATTTAAGCAATTCAGTGTAACGATCTCTAGGTGAGAAAGTGATATTTGGACAAACCAATGCACTCGTTTACTGGTCGATGTACAGGCTTTTGATTGATCCTAATTGAATAAATCTGACAGTCGATCGCATCATACACAATCAGATAAACATTCTCGACCAACTGTTCTGAAACGAGGTACTAAACATATTAACTATTCAGGTTAGCGCAAACAAGAAGTACACATCCTTGTACCAATTGAGCTTTGACAACTGGTTGTAAGACATACATTTTGATCATCAGGAATCGCAGGCAGTTGTAGCCGGGTACAAAAATGCAATATATCCACCTCGGAGAAACAGTGACACAATGGACAATGTGCTTGCCTTACAAACACACAGGAGAGAATCCATCTTCTAGTTGAGCAATGAAATTTATTGCTGTTGAGCTCATCTGCAGATATACTGGAGGACTCTGAGAAACTTCGAGCAGTGTTCAATTAGCGTATCTGGTGCTAGCGACATCAGGTTAAACAATAATTCTGTATACGGGGAAAAATTGTGATCATCACTTGACACAGTATTTATCGTATTTTATACGGAGGGCATAATATACGGGTTAACACAGTCACCAAGATTTGGCGGCTTCAATCTGAATCGAAGGCATAACGGGTAGCATAAAGTTCTATCGTGTAACTGCCACACTCTAATTGATTCTCTTGCTCACTGGCTAACATCAGGTCGAAGTAGTTCAGATGAATATACCATTATGCGTGGTTGTACTGAACGTAGAGCCAAATCAGTTTCATCCACTTGAACTTCAGACAGGACAAGTTGACTTTTAGCTTACGAGATGTTTTATTATACCAGTAAACAAAACTGGCAATTTCTGTAAACGTTTTCTTTGGACAATTTTGTAGGCCTTGATGCACTCGTAGTGTGTGCTGACAATGTGTATATCTGTCGGTTCAGTCAATCTAATTATGCGAAAAGCTCGATTTTTTGAGCGTTGTATGCATACATTAGTTACGGTAGGAACCGGCAATATGAAGGCAGTGATGACCGGATAAAAATGTTGGCATGCTGCGTGCACGTTATGTACATTGTATAGATCTTAGTTTATTCTCGAAGTTTGACAAACCCCATAGCGAGTTTATTACAACAAACACCTGGTAAGCAAACAGATGTGGCTTACCTACCTCCTTCATTCAACTGATCAGATCAACCTGGAATTTCATTTCTGCCTATTAATCAGTGTACCGTACGTTAGTTAAATGGGGTGCAATCAAGTGTTGTTTAGTGGTTGACTACACTAAATCGGTAACAAACTAATCCGAACGAAAGATCGAACGTTCAGCGAAATTTCATTTACTGATGTATCGGAGCGCTTCCGTTGTTATTGAGTTGTCGTCTGCAAAAGTCCACTTCCAACTTGAAATACCACCTTATATAGAATAGCGTAACTCATTCTAACCATTCTACCACGAGAAAAGATAAGACAACTTCTCTGCAGAATACGGCTGATAACAGGGGGCAATTTTTGACTATCGACTTTATTGAAGTACTGACAAGTAGTATGAAATTTAGCTGCTATAACCTGAACATCACTCATGACTGACCGCAACTGTCGCATTCCCATAAACCTTCCGGTCAACGCATTTCGAAACGAAGCATTACACTCAAATTTCGCCCCTGTTTGAGTTCGTCAGTTGTGCTTGTCCATGCCACTGCCTGAGGTTAGCAAGAAAGGAGATGTGTTTCTTCTCAAGACGGTTGGGCAATCTGAGCATTACTCACAATTGAGTGTGACTGAGCATTAAACACGTTGGCCACAAACTTCGAAACTCTCAAATCCTTTCACATTTCCTTTCTATCGCTCGGTCCTAGACTGTAGTAACTACCGGACGGTCGTATTATTGATCAAACTGGTCGTTTGTTGAGGAAGCCGTACGCGTTCAATGAATCACGCCCGCTGATGCACAAACATCCCTGTTGGTCACACTCGCCATAACACTTAATTGGCACTAACTAAGATAGAAGGCTGAGTTGTAACAATGTAGTTTGACTTGGGACTGCTGATAACCAAAGATATCTCTGCGCTTATTAAAGCGCGGCCGATTAATGACATGACACTTGTCACGTGGACCGCTCTCGTAACCGAGACGACAGTGCCCGCTCGCTATTGATATGCGCGCACACATTACAGTTTGTGCCACATTTTGGACCCCAACCTAGACAGTCCAAGGCCGTATGGTGCACTGATGAGTTTCACTCACTACACCGAATGGTGGACTGATTATACGTTAGTGATTAGTCTGTCCAATTTGCTACTTCCAACTTCCCAGCTGTACAGTGTTGTGCACATTAACGGGTGATGGCTGACAATAATAAACTGAGCCCGCTGTAGGATCCGTCTACAGACGAGGTCTACTAACTTACAGACCAAACACAAGCAAATAAAGTATATTAAGGAGCAAATCAAACTTACGATGTTTGAAAGGGATCATGTGTCTACACATATAGATCAGTAGTGTCAGTTAGTTAAGCGCTGTGTTTAGGTTGTTTGTATGGGCTACTCCATGCCGTACGTATGAATGTTTCATAATATCGGTAGTCCATAGGGACAGCAGTAAATGGCCATCAAGTAGGGGTGACGCTTATTGGTGAGTTGATGGTCCATCTCCTGGTTACGTGAGAATACACGCGGCGATAATTTACTGGTGTTTCCAATTTCCTTAATGAACCATTTCGGGCAGCTGAGTGACTTAACCGAAAATCAAGAGCAGTTTCTGGTGGCCTCTCTTTCATAAAAAGATCAGTGGTTACTAAACGCCTGCGTGCGTTATTACCGACGACCTCATGTTTATTTGAAATTTCTTATTGACGCATTCTCCTACTGATGCAGAATCCCTCATTCCATTTTAGTACTTTATTTCGTTAAACAAATGTGTTTTAATGATTCCCATTCATGCGGACATAATCATTAATAAATGATCATCGAGGTGACGCATGACATCCCGTACTGTTTTGTTAATACTTGAGCAACAAATTAAGTCATTTCATTTCAAAAACAGGTGTTATGCTTGAATTTTGCTCCTGTTGGAGCTCGTCAGTAGTGTACATTTTTGCCAAGGCCGGGACTAGAACTCTGGCTACGTTTTCGTGCATTCACTACATTGACTATATATTATGCAAAACTGAACAATCACATGTAAAAGATCAGGGACATTCACTGTCGAATAGTGCTCAAGCTTCCCGGTCGCCTCGAGAAGAGACGTAATAACTTTCTTATTAACTATACTCGTTGACCTCACGAATCGTACTTCTTGGGTCGAAATCGCAGAAATTCTTAATTTACTGGACAGTATTTTGATTGGTGATAAGTAATGGAGGATTTAGTTGTTATAATGTTTGTAATATTTATGCAGTTTATTGAACTATGCTTGAAGGCTGAGGTTTACGTTTCACCATCAACTTAATGTAGGGAGCGATAAATGTTCCAGCTGGCACCTTTCCGTGATGGTTGTCGTGGTAACGGGAAATGTAGTACTACAGGGTAGACCTATATGCTTTCAGTGTAGCAAGGAGAACAGGACGACTTAAAGTGAAACGCAGGTTGTAGCTGTTGCACTTGATCCTCCGGTAACAAGGTTGCAGTACAGTCCATTTAACATGTAAGTATAACCAGGTTAAGTGATAATCGTCCAATCAGGACGGGTTATCTGACCCCGACAAATCGGTTGTAAAGCGACTTACTATGGAGAGTGCAATTGGAACAGAAAAGTGCACCGCAAACACGAAACGTGAACTGTGTGAACAAGAAGTAGGCCACAAGACACCCTCAGGGCCTTGCTGTCCTGTCGTCTGGCTCCTGTGCCGGGAACGGTGTAGTTCATTTATGCTGCTTGCTAAACGACCGCACACGGCATCTGCGCGTTACTAGTCTCAGAGTTGGGTGCGAAAATCTGAGGGCCAAAAGCTATCGATCTTGGTTAGAATAAACAGTGGCATTCTGTGCAAGCTCACGTTCAGCGGTTCGAAGTTCACCCAAACCGTTTGAACCCGATCACAAAGTACAAACAAACGAGGTAAAGGCAAGGTCTGTCTGTCTCACTAAATTACGGTTATCTGTGAATAAACGACCAGCGACCATCGACATATTATCTACATATATTTGCACACCCAAGTTTCGACGAACTTGCTGGAAACCATTCCGAACGTTGATGCAACCTGGAGATGTTGCATATGTCTTGAAAAGCTTTCTGCTTCTTGAGTAAGAACTACAAGTCATCTTGAATCTCAGCAGGGGCCAGTGGGCACGTCTTTTACATAAATGAATGTAAATCAGCGCAACTCAACCGAAGAATTTAATAAATAACAATACACTTGAAGATTGCTTACGAACTAACAGGTTCAGCACAATGATGAAAGTGTTCTACAGCAAAAGCAAAGTGAGACTGTGGATGAACGCACGTGAATTGTTTTGTTTCGGGTCAATCAAAATGTGTTCTTATGACTAGTTCCGTGTTGAGAGGGAAAACAAAACACTATGCTGTTGATTGGAACCTCTAGCAACAAACCAGCATTTGTATATTTAAATTCCAAAAGGGTTGATATTTCTGGCGTACAGTTCACTGAACTGAAGCCAAACTGATAGACGACAAAATGAGTGTAGCCCACGTTCACAAGATTGTCACTTTTGGAGGGCCATTCCGTTGAAAAAGCCCGATAATTTTGAGTTTAGTTCAAAAGTCTAACTGACGAAAACGTTGTTTACTCGCATATTGCCTCTGTTGTCCACAGGAAACAAGAATTTGCCCTGGGGATTTTCGACATTATTGCTGATCTGATAGCCCGATTGATGGATTTCTGTTTGGGCACTCGTTCAACTTGACAGTTAGATTAGATATTTTACATAGCCAAATTAGCAAAAACCAGTTGCGAACAGTAGTTTGAGCTCACGTGTTTGACCGTTAGGGTATGCAGCCGACCGTTCAGACTTACTTACTGTGAGTAACATTTTGTGAAGGAACAGCAAAGGCAGATATATATATATATCGATTTGGTAATCGACCGTATAACACGCACTCAAGTAAAATATTATACAAGTCGGTTCAAGTAACTGGATTGTAGGCTTCGGTGTAGAACCTTAAGCGTAAGCAAAGTATTCCAACCGTGCCTAAAGGAAAGTAATTTCTGCTTCAACTGTGTAAATTTTTCTTAAATAAGGTTTTCTTTTATGGGATGGTCAACAGATGATGAAACTGCTTTCACATCAGCAGTGAAACAAATAATAGAGCTGTAATCAGGACCTGTTTTTTTCAAATACGCACTCTACACTTTGGGTTATATAGTTTTAAATATCACAGCCCGTCGTCACACTGCTTAGTTGTGCTATGACCCCAACTCTAATTAAATAATTATCCAGGAATGAGTTTGGGTTGTAAAGCTAAACGCTTGTCATTCCAACTCTTACGCCCGATGACGTTAATGATTCTAGGCTTTAAAATACCGTTCAAGGTCATTAGCATCTGCGTTATTATGTGACATTGTATGCAGATGTTGCATTGTGTCTGGATGCTAACAAGAAACAAACAACAGCAGTAATTGGTCAGTGTTACAACAAATTTGAAGGTATCACAGTCATCACTTCCCATAATTGTGAACTACAATTCGTATTTTAAACTGTAGGTTAGCGTTCAGAAATCGTCAACTGTCCACAGTGATGCGTAACAATCCATGTTCGAGTAAAGTAACAAGTGTACATTTTTTCAAAATTGTACTCAAGTCTTGTTGCAAGGAAGGATGACTGCTGTTAAACACAAACAATTGCCACCGGGTTCAGGTGACATGTTTTAAAACATTTCGAGTCACCCGTATAGGTCCATAGTAGAAAGTATTAGGTCGGTGAATGTGTCATTGTGAGGTTCACGATACAAGTTTATCGAAAAGTTATTTATTGTGAACCGTTTAAAAAAGGCAACATGTGAATGCAAATCAAGGAACCTAACTCTGAAACATGTGCTAGTTGCCATTTATTGTCTGTGATTACGTTAAACACGAATAAAATTTCGACATTTTCAAAGAGTCCGTTGCCTGTTTACTTGTTTTGGACAGAGTTGTAACTTCTCACTAACAGGTCACTTTGCTGAAATTTCCCGTGGAGGAAATAGTTTTAAAAAATACCTGAGATTATGCACGTTTTACAAAAAAGCAATGTATTAAGCGACGTTATACTACTTCGTAAGTTCTATAAGGAATATTTGTAAAAATCATCTAGGACTACTTATGCGTTCAACAACTTTAACAGCCTAGTACACATTTGATGTAATTTGAATTTAATCGGAATAGCAAAATAAACTATGTAAATAATTTTTTTTCAGGGTGGCCTAACAGGATCAAGTTTGAATCCAGCCAGAAGTCTTGGACCGGCAATTGTGAATCAGAACTTTACTGAAATTTGGGCAAGTTCACCTTCTACATATAACCGTTAATTATGACGACTTATACACGTCTGAAAGAAATAGTAAGAATGAGAGAAAACTGAAATAATAAGAGTCGAATTCGATTTCGTTGTTTCGAACGAAGTCACTTCATTTATTAACGTTTTCTGTAATATTATCATTCTTGGTATTCTAATAACAAAAACACCACCGGCAGATGCCTAGTATTTGGAGGATTGTGCACCGTAGCTTCTTGATGTATTCTATTAGTTTCAAACGCATACTGTTAAATAGACAGAATGTTCACTGAAGTAATTTGTTTCGAGTTATCAGCTGCCAATTCCATGGAACCCAGATGAGTGTTGGAATAGCCATCTACTCGTTTCGATGCTTTCTCGCCTAGGAAGCCCGTACAATTGTTTGCGTTAACTTTTGATTTTTTCTCAGAAGGTTGTTGGTCGACCAGCATACTCTTGAAGATGACTCGTTTGTCCGAGTCGTCACGCTCACAAATGTTTCATCATCTGCCCTGTTCTAAACGATTGTTTGACTTGACCCCTAGCGTGCACACGGCTTATCTCATTCAAGACCTAGTGTACTCAAAGAGGTGAGGTTGAACTTATTAGATGCCAACAGTTTGTTCAGGTCGATTGTCGCCTCTTAGGACACCACGTTAAGGATAAATGTTATTCCTTGATCAACACAGCAGTTATGAGCATTTTATCCCGAATAATAATAGTAATTTCAGTCGGATATTTCTCGACTTGTATGAGAGATTCCTCTGAAGGAATATGGCCGGAAACCAAGTTTTAGTGGAGCAAAAGTCAAAATGACGACCAAGGAAACCCCATTATCGGACTTCAGGATTAACACTAGCGGTGCTTCGACGATGGTCCTTCCCTTTCCCACGCATGTAGTTGATAGCAGAAAGTTTCCATCATGCAGTTGAATAATAGGCAATGCCACTGTGAGAAGCGATGAGCTTCCGGATAGGCTGCAAATAACCAAACGGATTCGAAATCAATTGGAGATGGTCCCCAATTCAGCTGACCAACAAACTGTGAGTTGTTGCACAAAAGGGGAGTATTGTTAGTTTCTTCCATGTGTTAGTTCAACCGGCAACCTATGTGGAATAGTTGAGAAGTTGTCATTCCCCGTTAATTACAGGTAGGCTGAATTACACTCAGACAAATATCACCGAAATAAAAAACCCTCAAGGTGAACAAGTGTCATAAGAATAAGGACGTTTCCTCTTTAGAACGACACTGTTTTTGTCCATCACATCCGATCGATGTAATTGTAAAACTGTCCTACAGAATGTTTATTTTCTGAACTGGTCAAACCGTTATTCGCTCATGGTCGATATTGACGTATTATCAAAATCATTCTCAACATAGTGGTGTTCCATAAAAAAGCATTTTACCGAGTGACTTGAATTTACAGCTTCCTGTCGAGATTATGAAACCCTTTTTCAGCTGAAAGGTACAGCACGACGTTAGAAATATTTGGGAATGGTCCGGAATAAGACAGAAAACAAACCGCTCCGTGCTAACCTGTTCAGTATTTGATGCCATTTAATAGCAGACTCAAATGTAGGTTTGAATACTACTAGGTTACCCAAGTTTGTATAAAAATGAGGTTGACCCAAGAAAACCAAAGATTATGGCCAAGTTAAGAAATATGAAATTACAAGCCGTACTTACAGAATACTATTTAGTTGGTTACAGTTTTAAGAGGCCCCAAAAACCTGGTGGAGCGTAGTTTGCGTCTCTTCGTTTTTCGACATAAGAGCGTTCAGTTCCTATTGCAAGGACGTCGTTTATGTCAATACGTTTAGTCATTCGCACATTGACCAAACTTTATAACTAAAGCCATTCCTGGACAGCACCGTTCACTTGGTCAGACTTGGTTTGCTGTGATTCGGAGAACAAAAATATTGTTGGAGAAACGCTACACTGGATATGTTAGTCAAGTGTTGATCAGAATTAAACTGCTAGAACGACCGACGAACGTTGATCACGAATGGATTTATGTATTGTCGCGATCCGACCTGTAGGTAATGCGTAAGAAAGCTGACACCGTTGACAGTTTAGTTAGTCCTGGTAAATTTGACCTACTGCTAGCACGAAAAGTGCATCCGTTATGTGTGTCCGGGACGTTTTTTTATGTAAATTTTCCTTGAATGAAAGAGTTCAACCTTGCTGTTTCTCTCTGAAGAAACTCCCTGTATCGTGTATTCAAAGTTTGCAACATGATTACGGACTTTTATCAATCACATTAATAGGGTTCCTCATATTAGTTGCCTTCCCAATGTCCATCTTCTTATCTGAACAACCTTTTGGATATTGTCTTTGTACCGAGTTGATCGGAGTCTTCAAATTACGAAATTTCCTGGGAGATGTAAACTGTAGGTGTAAGTATCTACTACTTTTGCCCTGGTTAATCAGAAAGCTAGAAAACAGTTGCGTTAGTGCTAGGTATTATATATGGGCTATGTGATGAATTTCAAAACTCAGGGGAGATATGGTTGCGAAAAATCTAGGCTTTGGATGAATTCAAGCCAACGAATGCAACTTGAGAATCAAAACCACGCCAGGAGCACAAAAATGCCACATTTGGGCGCAGTTACTCACTTATCCCACTGCATCGTTAGCAACCCACCAAATGAATCAAAGGTTTATCTATCAGGGGAAGATTTATTGGACATCTCACACTGGCGTCCCTCAGCGATGCTGTTGAACATTGAACGTGTACTGCTTATCAGTATTGCGACAAGATTGTATCAGTCTTCTTGGTTGATTTCAGCTTGAACCGTTTGAGAAATCCGGCCTGTTCAATTGGTGCTGTGGGTCGTTTGGTAGGCTTCTCTGTGTTATCTAGATAACCGCTCTCAAACATGAAATTTTTCGACCGCAATAGTGGTTTAGTATCACATTTGGTGGCGACTTTATCATATGTGGTCATACTGTTTCTGCCACTGTTTTAAACCCAGCCGATGTCCGGACTCTTCACAACTGAGTCACCTCTAATTAGTAAGTGTTGGTAATACGGAGCGATCCACAACAATAGTCTCCCTCCACTAATATTCCTCCGTTCACTCCAAATGGTTCTTCCGATGCCTTTCTACTTTAGACTTGAAGGGAAGCTTCCACGACTGCACTATCAATCCTGAACATTCGATTAAGACACCACTATTTTTCAGGGCACAATAATGTGCACTGAGGCATTCAACGGGTCACATAGACACGGTTGCCGAACTACGTAGGTCGTTGGAAAATTCATCGGTAAAACAGTCTGATTACTAAAGGGCTGAATGGTTTTCTGTTTTTATACCTGTGAAATACCAAAAGGCAAATGACACGAACGTTACTTACTCCCAGTGTTAACTCCTTATGACCTAATTAGAGAGATAATATTTAATCCTTGATTACTATTGAGCAGTTGGGTCGTTAAACTGCTGCAGGTTTATCGTTAATCGTATTTAATCTTACTGTTCGCATCGACCTGTCTGGCAACTACGATATACTGAAAAACGTTTTCAGCTAATAGTTTTGTTATAATGACTCCATCAAGCTTAGTTTGATGACAGCTGACCACTGCATACAGTAATATAATAAAGACCACAATGCACACAAAAATTCGACATGTCGACAAGCCTGTTAACTAGTTCGTTAAAGTGCTTTATTCGGGAATACAACGGCATAAAATAAATGGTACTCAAAACTTTAAGCTAGAAAGTGAGGAAAATGTAAACTCCTCCGCAACATATTAAGGGGGTTGTGCTAACTGCTTATGTACACAATGGCAAACCATCGCTTGATCGTTCTGGTAAAAGTCATATACCAGCTGGTTCCGAACAAGCTTCGTTATCAGAAGAACTCATGAACTCAGTATAATACTTCAAACCAAGATGATTCAATAGATTATATAGAAATGAATCTGCAATTCTGTATAGACAGTAGTTATCTCATGGCTACCGATGCCATACAGTTCTAAAATATCCAAATTTTATGGAAAACTGCTACATGTTAGACCGTGGGATTATTTTTGGTTCCAGCTGTGGTCGTTTGCTGAATTTAAGTTTTACTATTATTACCAGAAAGCGAATTGAAAATTGTGATACCATATTTTATATTGTGGGGTTACTTGTCAACACCCTGTTTGTCAATCACCGAATCATCCCTAGTATTTGATTGTTCGGCATTAAACCTTCTAAGCATAGAAAACTTTGTAATATGCCACTAAACAATGCAAGTTGTCTTTTAATTTTTTTAAATTAATATATCCTTCAGAAGATGGTTGGAATAAATCATTCACTGTACGTTTCATTCATCAGAAATGAGATCTACAAATCTGCTGTGAGAATTAGGTTGTTATTCTGTATAACTTATTTGGTCGGACATGAAATCTTTTCAGCTGTACAGGCCTATTCGCACGGTAATTGTTTCAAGTCAACTGCGAGCGTGACCATTGCAAGATTAACACTTTGAATGTGATTTATACATAAAAACAGATCTATATCGTTGGACCAATTGTTGGTGGTCTTCTTGCCGCCCTCTTGTACGAAATGGTTTTGAGCGATGCAGCGTCACTTCCACGTCTAAAAGCTTGGTTTACCCACGCTGATTTTGATCGCACCAAAGATTATCAAGAAGAGGACAGAAACACGGCGGACACCGCGCTTTAATTGTGTTCACGTTCGGTCAGTCTAATTTATCTCACATAGTCTTGTATGTATCTGCTGAAGTTGAATGAAAAAGTTATAACTTCGTAAAACACGCTCCAATAAATAAGGAGACAGCAAATTGTTTATAAGAAAACGGGGCTATGCAATAAGTATACACGTATATCTTTATGTACACTGTTGTTTCAACACTTGCCTTTTGAAGTTGTTGTAATCTTATTTCACTAAAGATTGCAGTGAAAGGTTGGCAGAGTTATGGTGCCGTCAGATTATATCAGAAGATTACTTAGTTTTAATAGTACGCCAACCGGCAGTCAGGTTTGTTTGGGATGTTGAAAAGGATAATGAATTTTAAAACTTTTCAATGTGTTAACTGTTCAAAAGATTTGATTTTCCGCTCACCTGAACTGTCATTCCTTGCAGTCAACCGGCTATTTATGAACAGACTTTAAACCTTGTCTTCTAATGTATGGTTCCCGTGGAACATGAAATAACGGGTTTTGTGTTTTTTTTGCAGGAAGGCGAACATCTCACTTCATTGTTCAAGTTTATAAAGTGATCCAACCATCAAAATCGGTCCGTTTAATTTTCTGCTTATTACTTAATCGACGATCATATCTCACAATTATTTCCCCATAAACATAATCTTTATGTTGAATTTCAAATCACGAGCAAAAAGTCACACATTGTCACAACTTCGTAAAGATTCTACCTTTTTTTTCCTGATGCCACGTTTAACAGAGAATTGACATAATTTTACACAATTTTTACCAGTGTATTTTTTTACTGAACTTTTTTGTGTTCTTCATTAACTGTGTGACGACGGCACTTACTGACGGCAAACAAAATATTATTACATCAAAGCCAAACATTTTGGTATTGATTTGTAGTTGGAATGGAAATAAACGTTTGAGCTTATTAAATTACTTCTGCATAGTCGCTTCAGATGTATAACTAATGCGGAGGTCAACTTCACATACAGTGACCTCACTCTGTTCTCATTGCAGACGAAGTCGCCTACATATTTTTTCCACATTTTCATGAAATATACTTTGCTGTAACAAAATTCTACTACCCGTCATCCCATACAATGGTTGTTTGAGATAATAAGCTCCACATCTTCAGCGCAATATTTGGTCAGAGAGCTGTCTTCAAGAAACCTATCAACTCGACCGGTTTGATATGGAGAAGTTAAATCACTGGCCAGCAAGCGGTGCTTACGATTGTTCGCAATATTGGTGCAGTCGGCAATACGGTATGATGGATTTGGTAGTCAGTTGTTCCATGACTGACGTTTAGAGTACAAACTTATTAAAATCCAGCGATGTGACACCATAATTTCGTTAGGACCTTAACGTGTATTTACGTTTACGTTTATATACTTAAGCTCACACGTACCGATAATTTCAGTACGTTTACTGAAGAAACATCAACAGCCCAAATGCTAGATCGGCGGACAACCGAGTGACTAGTTCGATTTACGCGAGTAACCCTTGCTACTCATTAACTGTAAGTAGTATAATTTTCAAGCAGTTGTATCAATTGGTTTGAACCATAAAAATTAAGCTACTCAATCGTGGTTGTAAAAATGGTTTCCATCAGTTAGTCACTGAAACTACTCAGAGTTTGTTTACTTGACAGTCACCAAAATAAAACATTATTCACTTTACCATGTCGTGCAAGTCAGTTTCTAGTAAGTTGTGTTAGCATAACTCACACAACTTATCACAGCCAGCATGAATTTAAAGCAATCCCAAAACTACCATCGCCGCATTTGTTTCTCGAACCTAAATTTAAGTTATTATGCATATATAAACCTGAAACAGTTTTCAGAAAATCGAATCAGTTTTCTTCTACACTCGATACTAATTGACTGGAATTTAACATGATTGGTATTTGATCGAAATTATTAACAGTTTGTACGAGAGTTGATTAATTAGGCATGAATCAAGTATGCAGTGTTGCATAGTATTTTGTAAAACCACTAGTGCCAGTATGAGTAACAACTTGAACGACATGACCACATTGTTGCCACTACTACCATTAGTTAAACTGTATCTGTGGCTGAGCCAGGCAATTTACGCCTACGAAAAGAGGTTAGGTTAGAAATGTTAATAAAAAGTAACATATTAAAGTTAAAATTCCTCTACACCTACTATCGTGCTATTCTGAGCAAAAAGTCTACACCATACAAACTCATAATCGGTCTTCAAGAAAGAGAAAATTTATACATGTAAAACGGCCAGGGGCTTTCACCACACTATTTCACGAAGAAGTGAGGTAAAGAAAGGTCACCGCAGAGACTGCATGACCTCGGATTCGAACGGTAGCATATACCTTATAACACCACGTTTCACTGTCATTTGAGAGCAACGGATTAATGTCGACGGAACAAGAGAGGCTAGCAAATCAGCCCGTCCAGGTAACAAGATTTGAATACGAAATCGAAAGTAATGGTTTAATACGGTACTAAACAGGACAATCATAACCAAGATAAAAATGGCAAATCTCGGTTCTGTTTCCCGTGGGTACCTCATGTGTAAGAACTAGTAAGCATTAGTGTCAGATGAATGTTAGACTGTGCTATCAACACAGTTCAAAATAACACGGGAAGAGGAGCAGAAATTGGGTCGCTAGATCACGGGAATGGTAGACTGTAGGAAATTGAGCCTTTATATCCAGAAGAAACAAAGTTGAGGTGAGCCGGTAAACTGTGAAACGTTCACTGAAGAAGCGAACGGGTTGATATGGCAGTAGGGAACTGAATGTAGCCATTGACACTAGCAGGTCCACCATTGAACCGTCCACAATTAAAACTCCTACTGTTGGCTAGAAAATAAGACATTGATGTAACAAAACAATAATGATGAGAGTCTGTAATAATGGGGGAATCGATGTGTGTTGAATATGTGTAGTAATTAAACACATTAATGTCGGTTGCACTTATTACGCTTCACAGACATTTATATGAGGATAGCCACACCTAAATGATGTCTGAACCATCAGCTTTAGTTTTGTCATAAACCTGGAGAAGTTAGGATGCGGGTATTTAAAAAAGGGTCTAGCTACAGTAAAACGTCACACTAGTTGTCGGGTTGAGTTAACTTGTCATCGATTTTGTGGATTCTGGAAGCGAACATTGAACAAAGCGTTTGTAGTCTTAAGAGCTGAGGTATTACTAAGACAACTTGTTAAGGTGACTACTGCGTTAATCCGCATAGTATTTATGCTGAGGTGCTTAGTAAACTGCAAATGCACGCAACATGTGGATGACGGATAAAAATGGTTGATGGGAGTGATTCCTTTGAAATTCCGACAAGGTCAGGCGATGATGGCCTCATAAAACGACTCAACCGACACACAGCAGAACTGTATGACACCTTCACAAAGTCAAAGGACGTACATTAGTGGATGCAATTTTAATTCTACTTACCATTCATGTTGAACAGACGCACTCAGCTTTGGAAAGCCGTCGGCAGACAACAAGTAAGAAGAAGTCCCACTCAGATAGAAGATGGTACAGATCATGTAAAAAATACGTTCATGAATTATACGTTTAGAGATACCTGGTAACTTTAACACTGCACATAAAAGTGATCAACCTAAAATATTCAATATAAAAGAAGACAAATGCCTGGTAAAGGTTGCGAAGTGAAAGCCCTTCAATTCCTTGTCCGGGAGTTCCGTACGAGCAACCTTCTTGAGAAAAGTGTCAAACAATGCATAAACATGCTACCCAATAAAGCAGAGTACTCGACACCGTTTACCGATAAATGATAAAGGAAATACACACAAGGGTCCTGATGTGATTCATGCACAGATACGGATCGTAAACTGTGGGAACTATCTGGGAGTCTGATCACTTGTGGAGCAACTCTCTTATGCGTACTTGGTAGTCTGACCATCGTACTGAGACTGAACGTTGACGGCAGTTTCGAAAATGGATCGTTCACATTTCACGTCCGTCGTTCTGTGTAAGGTGTGAGCTTAGGGAAGAAAATTCTTCTGGTAGTGTGTATTGGAGAAGCTTAAGTCGTTACGTTCAAGCACGACGAACATGTGAACCAAACGTTGTGTTAAGTTTGACTATCTGTATTCTCTTGCAAGTATTGGATCAAATGAATTGTCGAGTATTCTTTCACAACCACAGTTGCGTCAACTGTGTTGGGATCTCTCCTGTTTGAACTAGATAAACTGGTGAAAAGAAGGTCAACTAACTACAAATCCAAGGCCTTTGCACACCATGAGCAGTTGAGCTCAATAAACTACCTGAATAAGAGAACTTATCATTAATCGTTGTGACGGTTTGTTGACTAGGATAACAAAACACAGAGCTTTTTGGCTCAAAGTTGAGTAGTTAGTTGAACAGAGGATGGGTAATTGATATTCTGCTCACAGGTAAGTTGACACTGGGCAGCGGAATAATTTAGCAAGCGTTAGGCATGAACGTCTCATTCTGTGACGCGACTGTGATATGTTATGTTTAGGTGAAATGAGTATCCCATGTAAATGGTTTATAAGAATGCCTCCGAAATAACTGCTACCCAGCATACTTTATCCTGAAATCGATGAAAGTACATGACTCCAAACCAAAATCCGCTGAAAAACAAAAATCGTTTTGAAATATCTGATTTCATGCATGGCCACCTGTCAGTATCCAAATAATGTTTGAGCGTACAGCTGACCTTCACTGTCAATATATATATATATATATATATATATATATATATATATATATAGCCAGAGAAACTTACGAATAACTGCGGCCAAGTTGTTAAGCGTAATTTGTTCCAGTTAATTCACTCCATCTGGGAACATGAAGCCGTCTCTCAGTTGTACAAGGAAACTCTGAAAGCATAACAGTTTAAAGGTAGGGGTAGCTGGCAATTCGTGAACAGTTACTGAACCACTGGTTAACTTAACCTTGTTGGAAAGTTTTTACATGAGACTTCTGGCGTGTCGCAGTAGAAATGACAGAATGTTCGCTGCTCAACAAATCCAGTGGCAATGTTGTAAACACAACCAACTACTGTATACCTTGGTTGTGAATTTCACCAGTATGCTTGAGTCCGTGAGCCATGAGGCACTGTTGACTGCGCACATTAAGTCTTCATGTCTAGGTAAGTTTGTCATTCCAAGTCGACTGCCGCTTTTTGGCATAGGGGCGAAGGTATAGTTGTGTGTGCTGTGTCTCATCTAGGATGGGCTTGTATGTCTCAACCTTGATATTGATTGTCAGGCCGAATGACTAATCGGCCGTGTGCACATGTGTGTATGGATGCGTGTAGGTCATCATCAGACATTTATGTTCAAAAAATCAGGTGGCTACACTGCTACAAACACGTTGATCGTCGGCTCTGTTTTTCTGATGCACTGGTATACATGTTCTACGTTGCTAGCTCACGGCACGAATACAACTACAGCTTACTGACTGCGTTTTGAATTAAAGAAATAACAGTGTGGATCGGCCTCTAATGATTGTAACATTGTCACTAGCGTGAATCAGGGTTGTCTCCTACCCCCAATCCTATTTAGATCATATTCAGCAGCGAAGCTAACAGTTGCTGTTCAACTTTCTGAGGAAGGCGTTTAGGGTGAATACCACAAGGATGGCTGTTTGCCGAATATTCGACGTTTCGACGCTCCAAACCGGCTATTTATTAGAAAGATGTATACGTTTCTGTTCGCAGATGATAGTGCACTATTTGTCCAAAGCGAAGGGAAGTGTTAATGACTAGCCAAGATTTTTGCAACCGTGACACACAAACTTGGTTTGGATATCAACACAAGTTCGGCATTCCCTTTCCTTCAGTCTTCTCCTTGAGGAAGGGCTGTGGCTGCATATGTAATTCGTATCAATGGAGTCAATATTGACGGCTGCGCTCCCTCCTTCACTTGATTAGCACTATGTTGACAGATCTGCACGCGGACTGCCAGTTGCAAGCCAGTGTGACAAAGACCAGTCGTGCTTTTTGACATCATGAAAGGCATATCTAGAAGAATCACACCCTGAAGATGAAAATCATGCTGCGGGTCTATAACTCGATGATCCTATCTACGCTGTCATACGGCAGTGTAACTTGAACACTGTAACGGAATGTGCGATATCTGAACCACTTCCGTCTTTGATGTCTAAAACGTGTCTTAGTTATTTGGTGTTCAAATACACAGGTACTTCGGCGAGCTAAATTAATGTTTAGTTAACTTCGTTGACAAGGACACGTCCGTGGGGTGAGCTACAAACGGATTCCGAAACAGTTTCTGTACGGGCTCGTGAAAACAGGTAAGCAAACTCATGGTGGTCAGATACCGCTACACCAGGGTGTCATCCACTTGTCTTTCGCGATGTAATGTCGACTTTGGGTCTCAAGGGACTCAACCGTGAACCGGATCGTCTGCAAGAATACGATGTAGGCGGGCTTCTGGAGATTCAATTAGCAACATTTTCACTACGGTGATTTCAAGTGCTAGGTTCGCAAAAGACTCATAGTTGATGACACGACTATATGGCGTTGCGGTGTGTGCGGTCGCAAATGCGCTGGCCATCACGGATTGTCAGGTCATCAATGTACTCACAGTACAACGTCAGCAAAGAGACAACGAGCACGTTAAGCCCGAGTAAGTTTCGTCAGTTATAGTTGTCTTTCCGCAAAGATCAACCAACTGCCACTGTTGCTTGGTAAATCAGCAGCTCTTCTCTTCGGAAACCCGGATCATTGTGGTCTTCTAATTTTCCTTTTCTTTAGCTTCATCAACGCAATCTGTGGTGAAGATTTTGTTAGTCTGTCAGCTCGACCTCACCTTCTGTTTTTCTTCATTATCTTCTTTAAGATACAATAATATGCGTTGTTGTATTAATTTACTTTTTGCCCACTATTTTCAGTACCTTCCTTCCCAGTTTAAATCTTACCAATGGAGTCTCTCTCTGTATATTTTCCGAGAGGTAAGGATTTCACTTTCATACTTGCCTGCGAACTGGCAGGCTGGACACAAGAGCTTCACTCACATACCTCCTGGATCCAGTCCTTCCAGTTTTCACTGGAAACCTGGTACGAGTAAAACCACCAGTGTTGCAGTGCAAGTCGTCAGTGGTACGTATTATTCACAGGCGTCCTGTGGTTTCAATCATCGTGACAGGCTAATCTGAAACGGATGCTGACAACCATGTCTGCACGTATATATCGTATGTATTCATTCGTTTGCACTGATTGAACACCGCATGCTGGCTGCCTGATTCGTTGAATGAGTATCCCCTTGCTTAATGAAGCTGTTGTAAATCTAGTTAATCGGGGGCCTAAAATGTTCATCCTCCCAAAAGATCGGGAAAATGGTTCTGTTTGTGAAAAAATATTACGCAGGTTTAACGTATCTTCTGCGTTTTGGTCCACGGTATGACTGGCCGACTGAACACATGGTTTTAAAATGTATATGACACCGGGATACTATTATCCAGGCTCAAAAATTCACTACGATGTCTATAGTCCTTTTGAAATGCTCCGATACATTCAGTCAGAGCTCATTGTGTGACTCATTCCAGAGGGCAACAATAAGTGTTTTAAAATTCGTCGCTTAGGCATGGCTCTTTTCTAGGTTATCTGCTTACTGAATTTACCATCTATTGTGTAAGTATCACTTAACTTTGAATATAGGGTTTTCTTATAGAGACAAATAAATGTTAAAACCTGTAAGCATTACCAACCAAATTTATATGATGAAACGATTAGCAAATCTAGTGGTAAACAGCGATATGCCAAATAATTCACCCACAGGTAGTTACCAGATCAAAGGAAATAACTGGTACGCGGATGGCAATATTCATCTTTGTCACCCTGTTCTTATCATCGCTCCGCAGCTAATGCTGGTCATTTTTTTTTGGAACGTATTCTGGTGGAATACAGGGGAAAGTTAATTTCTGCATTTTGATGTATGTGGGTGGGGGGTAGTAATTAGAAACTGCCGTATATCTGCTTGAATGATATTTACGTCACGGTGGTGTCGTGGAAACCCTGGAAAAGTGTTAAGTAATCAAGCTTCTGGAAATTTCAAATATACTCAACTTGGTGAGAAGAAATGTGCTCAGACTTCTAAAATATACTAAACAAAAACATCATATTCACAGCAACGTCCCAGTATTAATAATAAACATCCACTATACTGGATTACGTGTTTTCCAAGGGGTTTTACTTCATCACGGTTCGTTTGAGCCTACCGGTTGTACAGAAAAATTGTGAAAGTTTGAGTAAATATATTTTTTGTGTGGCCAAGAGATGTTGAATGGAAAGTGCACACTTCAAGTGGATCTGTATGTAACTTCTTACGTCACAAGTCCTAAACTGAAACGTTGATAAAAAGTACAAATTGTTCCTGAAGTATAAATGGTCTCCACACTGAACAAACACTAAGTCACCTGAACAAACCAGTTAAAAATACGTGTAAGGAATTCAGAGGTAAAACCTATCGCAATTAAGAAGACGTCATACGATTGTCAGTTAACATTCTGGCATGATTCAAAAATTCCTGGCGTTTGCATTACTCACGCATTTCATCTCGGCTTTGTGACAAAATTACATACCGACACCAAAAAACCTATACGGTAGATCATCCAGACATGTTTATCAACGTGCTAGTTTTAAGCGTATGCATTCAAAACCCTTTATTTCTTGCATTGTTGAAACCAAAGAAATGTTGATAGAAAGTATATTAGTGATGCTGTCTTTCCTAATTTTGATCACAATTTTACAGAGATGAATCATAATCTCACGGATAGAAGCACAATCAGACCAGTAGAACTTGCGGATCAACTTAAGTAGCGGCACTATTGAGCTAAATGTTTAACCTGTTACAAATGAGTCACTATCGAGCTTGTGTAAGCGGTAGGCGGGAGCATCAACTATGCTTATACAGAGTATAAGAGGATTGACTATCTAACTGTACGCAGTAAATAAGTATCCAAACCCTAACGTGTCAAAGCATAAACTAATTGAATGAACATTCATCATTGGGTGCTGATAGTACTTGGAAATCACGGACTACTGACCTAACTTTGTCCCACATCAGGGATTGCATTTATGGTGACGTTGATATGAGCTACGAAACGAAGCTCTCTATCTTAAAACCTGAGAAATATTGACAAATCTACTTCATATTTGGTGCAGCCTCTCATCTGTAATATAAGGTTTGCACAAATATGTTATATATTAGTATTAACATATGACTACAAGAGGTGACCGTTCAGGTGAAGGTAGATTTTGACAAACCTGCAACTGTGCTTCAATCACATTATCACTTGACTGCCTTTTAGACGTAATTAAAACAACAGCTGTATAAATGGTGCATGCAGCCGCCGATTTCACGTTTGCCCAAATGTGCTGCCAAGTGTTTACAGCCTGCTGTACATGCCAAACAATAACCAAACTTAAGCCGTGTACGTTACTTGACTTGGACTTTGTGTTTCTAATGCAAATTCTTGGACTCCAACATGTCTGGTATGTTCGTCAAAAACAGAAGTTCGAACGGGCGTCAACATACGTCATTTGATAAGATCAGAACATCTGTCGTTGTTGGACATGAATTTGCTAGACAACACGAGCCATCACAGACCAGCTGAGGGCCAGTAGTTCGAATACACGTGGTTTATCGTAAACTTATTGTCACAACATCACTCCAGGTTATAGTTATCAAACGTCATGTCTGCCGTGTTTTTATGTATACATACTGTGGATATTGACCCTCCGTTTACTGCAGCCCCGATTTATGACTTAGCGTGCTTGAGTCGAAGCAACTGGTTTTCTGCCAGTTTTATGTACCGTTTGTTGCAACTGACGTCAACACTCAAACGACATTGCAGTTACACTTTGATAACGGTGTTCTTTAATTTAACCGATCTAAAGTCTGTTAAACCTTACGGTATCAGATCTCCGTATTGGTGCCACTTCGATGTAAGTGTCACCAATAGAACACTCAAGAATATATGTAAATCAACCAAGCTGACAACATCCCCGAGTGGATTGAGTTGCTCATCAAAAATACCTCATCCACATACAATGGGTGGTTCATCTTTTGCTTTGCCAGTATGGGATGAACCGACTGACTGGCTGTTGATAGACGATATGGCGATGCACAATGATCAGTATATCAAACATATGCTGGAATCGACTCAGCGTCCATTACTGAGCGATTGTTGTCTACCTGGGTGAAAACTGAAAGCTTCCGAAGTGTCATTCGTGAAATCAATATTGTGTGGTGAGTATTTCTTCATTTCCCTTGCTGTTTGCCGTGTTAATCTTAGGTTGCTGCTGTAATATGCGTGCCAACTTAGCTGGCTAATTCGTGTCGAGTGAATCCTGATAAGTATGCTGAATTGCCCAAAAACTTAGTGGCTCCGTGGTGCTCACTTCATCATCCGTCAACAAGTGCCATTGTGAAATCAGTGAGAAATCAACATTTTCTATTAAAGCGGAATTGCTAAAGCAGACTTCTAATGGAATGCGACAGCACAAACTTTTACCACACATGGCTTTGTAGTTTGCCGATCAGAAAGCTGTTTCACAGTGATGCCTGCCAACTAAAGACCAGAGGAGAATATAATACAAAGGGCTGTGATGATCTGAAGAAAGATACAACACATGACAGCAGTTAGCTTCGCTGCATATATAATATACGATCTCTAACTATCAGCTGCCTCAACTTGCCAATCATGAAAAAAGCTTCATTGGATTAATCAGATTAGACTTAACTAAAGATAGTTATTCTTCTGAGCCAGAAAAATTTAAACGACTAATGTTGATCTAGCCCTTTTCCAGTGTGACGCCTATCGGAGACGGTTAGCGAAAATAGTTCAATTCCAAATTGTACGGGTTTTGATTAAATAGATATTCATGGAAAGGTGTTATGCCGTGAAATTATGTGGTTCGGTCCGTACTTTTGCCATCTGAATACTTTGAAGTTACCAACTGGAAAACACTAGCATGCTTGGTTTTATTTATTACCAAAATTGTGTCAAATCATCGCCACTTAGACAAAATCTAAGGATTGCGTTATCACTGAGGGAGAAGTGTATGGATAACTGCTCAGTCGACAGATATAAGTTTTATTCTGAACAATTAGTTATAGCATTTCGGAACGCTATTGGTATTGCGAGATTGATACAATAGTAAAGATCACCGAGATGGTTAGAAGTTGTTTTGACATTTGGCCAGTATGCACAATAAAGAAAAGGTTTGGGAGCACTGAAAGAAAGAATCAGGAACTGTTGAATTTCGATATATGTTGAGCGCTAGTTGAAATGTTAAAGTCGCTTGCAAAAGTTACGCCAAATTTTTAAACTTTCAGTTGTAGGTGAAAATTTTTACTTGTTTTTGATAGTAACGATAATAGTATTTCGAAAGAAAATTCCAGCATCTATATCGAACTTACCGAACTGGAGGGTCGTCAGATAGTTGGAGATAAGAACTTTATAATCGAAATCTTCAGCCAACTGGCTTGTTGTGGATACAATTCCAGTGGTATGATTTTGGTAGATCACATTCATTGGCGACGTAAACCCGTGAGCGCACTACCTCATCCTTGACTTTCGATGCTGTGACAGGTTGATAATAGAGCGGTCACATTGTTTTTGATAGAAAATGACTGGACGGTCAGAACATAGATCACATGTAGCTGAAGACAAAGGTTTAAGAATATCAAGTTGAATGTAGCTTTACAAGAACTGGAGATCAAGTCTCCATATTCACTCGGAAGCTCGTATTTCAAATTCGCTAACAGGCAAATGTATCTGACTGAAAGGTAGCAGATAACTATGAGTAAAGTTCCGTTTTTAACGCAGATCATATACTACAAGCGATGACTATTATTTTGGGGTTTTTACAAGGCTATTGCATGTGATTATCTACAACGTCACCAGACAGACGTTTAAACACTAGTTACCAACTTTTCTGAACTTCCAACAAACGGTAGCTTGGTACTGAAGGTGACCACACAGAGCAAAGTACACGTAAGTAGATATTTTGAGTACGACTGTTACCAAAAAGACTATCTAGGTAATTGCTTCATAAAACGGTTAAGTTCTAGGCCATTACAATCTGCTACTACTGGGTACTGTAACTTCTAACAGGTAGTAGGTAAGTTGTTTGATTTAATAAAGGACTGTGCTTCTTAAGGCAACTCCCTAGGAAATCTATGTGGACGTAAAGATCGTTGGCAAATGTGAGTGGAACTAACTCAGTATTCTCAATTTCTTTGTTAGATAAACACGTTACACAGCATTATAATTACACCTACCATATACTCCATTTAATGAAGATAGTTTACAAAAGAAGAATTTTCTAAATTTCAACCTAGAGAGTTGTTGAAAGATGAATTAGTCATGACCAAATATACAACTCCTATATGCTGGATATCACAAAGTTCATTGGTTTCATTCAAGGCAGAGTGGCACTTACGTCAGTAACAACCAAATAGCCTCAAACATTAGCACATTACACAGCTTTGGTAGACTGTTACAGGTCACTCACTAAGCTCCCAAACAGGTCTTCAGATTTTCAGTTTGTTTATGGACAAAGTTCACGTGAGACTTCAACACCGTAGAGATAGACTTCAGCTAAAGCACACCTGTAAACATACTTAACGGAAGTCAACTAATTGTCATATTTTTTAGACACATTAAAACCGGTAGATTGTAAGCTGTTTTTTTGAAGTGCACTGAAGGTATAAGGAGGTGACAAAAACAGTTATGTATCTTTTTGTTCTACCATACCGCAAACCTCAGAAGCATCACTGTGTAAGAGTTTCATCAGTGTTTTAGAGACGCGTTCACCAAAACCAGCGTCATTCCTGCAGATAAAAATGACAGAAGATAATAAAATTCTGATCTGCCTGAGAATGTTTCTGTAGCACCTTCAAACGAGTAGGATATGATGGCTGTGCCCGAAGAGATGGCAACGAAATGATAACGAAGTGCAATCCACTGGACAAAAAGAACCCTCATCCACAAACTTGTGAGAGAAGCAAACCTAGCAGCAGTTCATCTGAATTATACATTTTTCGTTCCGTAGCTAGATGTTTGAACCAGCTTTGAAGAGTAAGAGAAATACAAAATTTGAACTAAATACTTAAGTGAGTGCAGACAATCTTTGGCCTCCACATTTAAAATTGCGACTTTTACTGCACGAATAAAACTACATTATATTTACTACGACCACATTCCGTATGTTGATGCACTAGAAGATTGTAACCGATTAGATACACTATTAGTTACTTTGTTCCATCTTCGGGAATTTCAAATTTGTGGTATTCGCTATGCTTTAAATTTCACTAGTTCATTAGTTAACACGGTTCATCGTGCGTAAAATTGGCTTGAGAACGTGCATTTCTTTTGTTACACTGAATTGTACGTGGGTGCTGTACGCAAATATCACAACGTTTAAACGTACTCTAATTAGGGACTTAATGTTTCAAGTCGCTGTAGTATGTTTCAACTGTGTGCGTGCAAAAAATGTAAAAAATTTCGGGCGTTAAATTTGGATAAGTAAACGTTTGTTATTGATCTGCCGTTGAGCTTATGTTATGGAAGACTACCTTGTGGTCTTCTTATGCCGTGAGATCACGTGCACATCTTTCCTTACAAATTTCGCTCTGTTGTAATTGAATCTAAATCAGCCGTCGACGGCAAATGATAAATTAATGTGAAGCATAGTTATCCTATTATAAACTTGCAATAATTTTCCTGCATCATATCGGTCCGCAGTATTTGTTTAGGAAATATCTCGTGAAATATCAAAATCAAATCAGAAATAAACACTATTGGTTTTCCAACTGTTGTTGAATTAATCTTGTCGTCCGTCCCTCTTGGAAACCAATCGTAGAAATCCAAACTAATTAATGAATAGATGCTCACAATGTGACAACACCAGTGGTAGGATAAACCATAATGCATACATTCGTTGACTGGGATAGTTCTTTACCAGTCTCTGGTAAACACGTATGCCAGAGATGCACCTAAGTTCATAACGTTGAATATGACTAAAATTGCCACATAATCTGTATGTTGAAGCAAAGTTTCATTCGTCTTCGTTTGTTGCATGGATGGAGTGGTAAGCCAAGGATTAAAGAACTAAGTCCATACGGGAGAACTAGTAAAGTTTTTCCAGTCAGCAAACATGGCTCGATTCCAGGGTAATTTACACTACGTCCGAAAGCTTGAAATTCTTCTCGATACAGTAATAACCGTGGGTGGGTGAGAGTCGGCGAGCTGAACCCCCTCCTCGTGGTGCCGACTGGGCGGTCTCGG
>LUCH01000792.1:98569-173822 GCA_013368495.1 Paragonimus heterotremus
ACTGTGATAGCACTTTTGTGCCCTGAAGAGCCTTTTGGATTTTGTGAATACTGACCGTTTACCTATTTTTTATTTGTTATTTTTCATGTATTTTCTTTTAAATTCTAAACCCGTTTTTTATATACAACACCAATAACTTTTCATTTGAGGATTTGTTCATTAACGCTTGCTATTCTTGTGAGAGGATTTGTCATTTGTTCAGTCTTACTATCTACGCAGCGTCTCACATTTGACAGACAGCCTGTTTCCACATTTACCTTTTACATATCTGTTGCTTATTTTTGGTGTCACCGTTTGTTCTTCTCTCGAACGAAGCTGTGTATATTGCTCTTCAAAATAAACGATATATAACGGGGTTGGTAATAGGCCGGCTAGTAAGTCCAGCCGAGTACATTATAATGATTTGTCTGTTCTGAGATGTGAATTTTCATTTTTACCAAATGCAGGACATTCCAGTGAGTGTGCCTAAGTCAAGTTATAATTAATACAACTGTGGAACTCAAGGACATCTTAAAGAAAATGGCCGCATCCGTGATCGTTTGTGGAAAATATTTACGGATTCACCTTTGAGATTGATTCAGGGATGGGGAGGTTAGGTTTGTGTACAAGTCGAGCTAAGTCGGGAATGACAAAAGAATAGTAAGGCCGAGTAAGTGCAAATGATTGTTTGTACGAAGGTCTAGCGGAAAATGTGGAACCACAATTGAGGCAGTCTGAGTAAGAGGAGCAAGTTGCTGCTGATTAGATTTCTGTTACAAATTGTTTGCAAATTTGGAAATGATGAGAACCAATAGAATTGAACAATCATTTACATGGAATGCCATAGCTGTAGGATGGATACTTTAGAGATCTGGCAAAATGGTGCCACTTCGTTTGACAAAAAACCTGGAGAGACAACATGCGAGAAATACATCCAGCGAGGAAGTACACAATCCTTAACAAAACGACTGGCCAAGTGGTGAGGAATGGAGAGAAAAGTTAAGCAATGGACAGAAAATGAAAGCCTCAGGAAGTTGGTGAAAACATCGATGACATGAAGTGACCGTGTTATATTGTTACTCGTAGTGGTCTCCAGGTGTTTGACAGAAGAAAAATAAGATGAAGGTTCATTTATGTAAAAGGTGAAACAGGCATTAGAGAGGCTGTATTATTGGTTTCTCTTCCTGAGCAGAAACAGCTAGTCGGCGCATTTGGATATCATACAGATTGACCATCACCAACAACTGATCGCAGCTGTCGCATTCCCATAGACTTTCCAGTCGGCCCCTTTCGAAAAGCAGAAGCACTAGACTCGAGTTTCGCTCTCATTAGAGCTCGTCAGTAGTGCATATAATCGCCAATGCCGGGACTTGAACCACGGACACGCTGTTCATGAGGCAACCGTGTTTATCACCACGCCATTGACCTCACATTAGGCACGACCGAATTATCATATGTGATAACTGAATCACTGTCGCTTGTGAGTAATGATCAGTTTGCCCGCTGGTCTTAAAATGGAGACACAGTTACTGCCTGTTAACTCCAATCGATGATCCCTCGACTAGGACTTCTGTGCAAGTTGAAATCACAGAAATCATTGACTTGTTGAGCGGTATTTGATTACTGATTACTGATTACATTACTCACAAGCGAAAATGGTTGAGCTTTCATATATGATAATCCGGTCATACCGAATGTGGGGTCAGTGGCGCAGTGGTAACCACGGTTGCCTCATGAACAGCCTGCTCACGGTTCAAGTCCTGGCGGTGGCGAGGATATGCACTACTGACGAGCTCTAATGAGCGCGAAACTCGAGTCTAGTGCTTCTTTTGGAAAGGGGCCGACTGGAAAGTCCAACAGAATGCGACAGTTGCGATCGATTGTCGGTCAGGTTCAACTTGAACTTAACCGAACGGAGCTGGATCATATCCATCGCTAGGTTGTTAGCTCGGACCGGACATGGCCGAATTAACTTCGTCGTTGATTGTATGATCACAAAGTTCAACCGGACAAAACGACTCGTGTTTATTGTGGTCTTATTAATCACTCGTCACAAACCTCCGTTATGTGCCCAAATGAAGTCCGGAGTTACATTACGCTTATCCTTGATTCCATAGGCAGGGTCAAGATTGTTTTAGGAAACTGTACATTTATTTTCAGTCAACAGTGCATTTATTTACCTTGAAGTGTTACAGGCCTGCAACTGAATACAGTGCATGAAATGAGTTTATCTCGTTAACTTTCTGTCCTCTTTCTTCTATTCAAGTCGATAAGAAGAACACTGTTTCATATTTAAATATTGTTTGTCTCGTTTTTGCCACCATTTCTGCTTTTTTTTTATTGCATCTGGCGCGCCAACGTGGCAAGGTTTCAACTTATCACTCGAAGTGTAATTGGACATGTGCAATATACAGCCCAACTCAGAAAGCCTGAGTGTGTGAGATGTGAAGATTCATTCCAGCGGCACATGTGAATTGATGCCAACATTAATTCACCTGTATAACTGAGAGAACCTCCTTCAGGTCTGTTTTGTATCCGCAATGTTTGTAACAGTCGCGCATACTCAGGATGTGAAAAAATGGGTTTACGCTTTGATCCACCTATATGAGTGCGAAAAGCACCAACAGGTTTGCGCAAAACCGATGGTTAAGTAACAATTTGTTCCTTATTGTCAGTTTCATACATGAAATGTTGACGTGATGGATAAACGATTAAGCGTCTGTAGATTAATTATTGAAGTTTGTCTAATCAGCACACATCACCCAGTTCTAGCGGCGTGTGTGTCAATTACCTGCATAATAAAAAACCACTGCACAGAATCACGAAACAGACAATAAATTAGGATGCACATGAGTCAACAGATATATGAGCAGATGGTACAAATTCCAGGGCTGCATAAAATCAATCGATCAACAAATGAGATCCATCAGTACACGGTGTGTACTCCACAAACGTCTGCATAATATTGACAAGATACAAACCAGTGAAATACGTTAATTGGATAAAAGAGAAACTTTTACATAAATTAGACACTGGCCATAAGCAGGAATGTTAATAATAATAATAATAATAATAATAATAATAATAATAATAATAATAATAATGTGAACATTATTACTTGAAACATTGAGTCACTTTTAGCCATTTGAACGGAATAGTGAGGAAAGGCAAATTACGATATGAATTCATTTCACACACTCACTTCAGTCATAAACGTGTGACTAGCACGAAAACAAAATCAACGATACTTAAATGGAACGATTAAAAGCATAAATCGGGCCGGATCATGATTGGTACTCACAGCTAAACCCACGGTAAACAAAGGTTGATGGTCAGTTGTTCTGGTGCACATAAAGCCGACTATCGACGGCTGATTAACGATGCTTCAATATACTCGTTAAATTTGCGACCTGTGAGCGTTCATCAAGTCCTTAAACGAAGATGTGATATTGACACTGTGACCTGTAGTCGATAAGTGCCTTACAATGGATGATGCGGTGTTTCGTCCTCGCTGAGCGTCACTCATCGGTGGGTTAGTCAGTGCAACTCCGAACCAATTTTGGATGTGCTCCTTGGCCCCTGTCATAAACATCCTTTCTGTTCTAACAATGCATGTGTTTTTGCAAATACAAGAAAACTGTTAGATACAATGTCTGGTAGAAAACATCGACATTTGATTTTTGACCGGAGGTATAGGTAACCTGGTATTTTGTGAGAGTAGGACACACTTTGCTGCATTAAACACCTGTTCTAACGCGGCACTAATAATCTTTCCAGAGGTGTTCATCAGACTATCACCTTTGAAGGGAAAGTTGATGTAGGTTGCTTTTTCAGGGACCTCTACGGTTGCATTGTTCGCAGGAGTAGATTCGCTCCATTTCCGAATGAACCGTTGTGTGAAACTGTTAGCACGAAGTCTTACATACAACACTGTTTGTTCGGCTTGTGATCTATCGTGGGAGCACATTTTTGATGCTCTGCAAAACAGTGTACCTACTAGTGATCTTTTGTATGCAACAGGCGCAAAACTCATGAAGTTCATGTATTGTCCCGTCCGTGTTGGTTTACGGCACATAGAACTTTTGATAAATCCGTCTGAACGGCGTCTAACCAGGATGTCCAAGAAGGACAAACTGTCCTCACCGTCATACTCAACTGTGACACACAACGGTGTCCTGTTTTATTCGGCTCTTACAGTTACACTAGTTCTGACATTTAATTTGTTATATTCTTTGTGTTAGTAACAGTAAAAACGTGTCTATTAATCCGGATAATCTTTCGGCCAGATACAGCCATTACATATGAACCGTGATTGACAGGGTAAAGACTGATTCCATCTCTAAGGATTCGATACACGATTGACGCATTTTTAAAAATGTGGGTAGTGAGATTGCATAAGATATTCGTCCTAAATATCGACTGGTACCTTCAGTTCAACAGAGAACAGCTATTATTCGAAAAACGATTTCGTTTTTTCAACAAGAATACCTTGTTACTTTATCGTTGACTGAGGCATGCAGTGTATTTTTTGAGCAAGGTTTCATAAGTAGATTGCTTTGAAATTAACTTTAAATGATGTGTTGTCAACTACTATTAGAAGCATTTCAATTTATTTTTGGCCCTGATATAATTTGTGTAACTTCGCGTAGTCTGTTATCATGTTTACAAAAAGCATACACAACATGTTTCGCAAAGACTAAAACAACCTGGCCTAGACGCTCGCCAAAGATTTCATTCAATTGTTTAACACTGTGGTGCCGGCATCAAGAAGAGAAAGCACGCATCAACGAAGGCTCTCCGATTTCCCATTAGCTCAATCTATTCAAAGAAACGGACTTCGAAGGCAAGTCGCCTATATTTTCTTCAACAATTTAGCACAATGAAACGGGTGTATAATCGTGTGTGTGTGTGTGTGTGTTGATTTTTGGGAATCAGTAGGAACGGACCTGATGTTGACAAGACGCCAACCGAGATGACGGTGTGCCGCAGTTAATGGCGTACTTGCATTCATAATATATCTAGTTCTTTCGTCTTGTCTTCTTTTATTAATTTTCAACCTCAACAACTTTAAAACACTGAGTTCTCTTAATCCATTTAGTCAAAACAGAGAGAAGACATATATCGGGAGATGTTAACATTTCAGTTTACTCCTATCAGGCGCCAACGTAAAACTAGCAAATTTTATACAAACTGCGTTGCAACTCACCTACCCAGCGGCCCAACTACGCATCCTGCTAAGCACTAGGGACTTGGTTCTTCATGGCGGGGATACACACTCAACCGATCAGTCTGTCTCCCACGTAATATACCAGTTCAATTGCAGTTGCAATGACGTATACATAAGCAGGACAGATCGGCGTTTGCATCAACGTATGGCGGAGCACATTCCTAAGTGGTTATCAACGACAATTTCAAAAAACGACCCACTGACTGCAACAAGCTCGAAAACCCCGGCTTCATCGATCGCCAAACACATCCTAGCAACCGGTCACCTAATTCACTCTGTTAAATCGTTCAAGGTATTGTTACATAATCGGAATCCAAAACTGTTGGTGATTAGCGAGGCAATGCCAATCAAACAACATCGGCCAGTCTTGCGTGCACAGTAGGCGCTGACTTAATCAATCTCTTTGCCGTGGAATTGATTGAACTATTCGCGCATGAAAGGTCAGAACTATGTGGTTGGTTCGTTCAATTGTTGTTGCTCTATGCAGTTTGTATGAACTTTGCTAATTTTACGTTGGCGACTGATGACAGTAAATCGAAATGTTAACATCTCGCGATATATGTTTTCTTAGTAACGTTTTCTTCTGGGATATTCCACGTCACTGTTGAGGTGAGAGACGGCCCGAACCACAGTACTTTTTGGTCACACTCATGGTTGTTTTGATGGTAATGATGAGACAAGTTTTGGTTTAGTTCACATACCACGAAACTGGATTAATACTGTTATCATTAAAAACTGAACACCATTAACATTCAGTCATAACATACAATCTTGAAAACTTCTGAAGTAACACAGTAGCAGGAGGACTGCCTTAAGTTAGGGCTCGTCATCAGTGCGTAGAACATAGAATTCGGTCAGTGTACTTGCGGTTTTATTGAGCTTACTCTAACCTGCCTGAATCGTAGAATAAACTTTTCATCGACCATCACTTGTGAGTAGTACTCAGATCATGCGCTCATCGCGAATATGAAATCTGTGATGCGAAATGAATGATGTTTATTTTGTAGCAATTTATACTAGGGCGTTGTTTGAATTTTGCCATTATCTGTTGACATTCAAACCGACACTCACGCGAACAATGGAAGGGAAAACACTTGTTTCCAATGCATCTCTGTATTTAAGTGGTAGATATAGTACACCACAACAATCATTTTTGGCGGAAAATGACAAATAATGAAACGCTGAAGCTGCAGTTTTGGCAATGTGTACAAGAAAACACAACTGAGAAGATTATTAAATGTATTGCAATGATGCGAGCACTGACATACATTCGTCAGTCTATATATCACCTTCCTGTTCTAACTTTTTGTAATCAAGATGACGGTCGAAATTGCGGTCGGTGAACCACGCCTTGATACGAGCAACCGATGCTCCGTCGCTCATAATCATTTCGTAAACAAACACTGCAACAACCGAGCCCAGAAATGGAGCTGTAAAGTAAATCTACGGAAAGAATGGATGAGGGATGAATGGCAGAAAACAGTGCATTAGTCTTCTTGTGAGTAATAGACAATTTCTTTAGAACACAAACCTGGAAACCACGTCTGAGCTAAGTCTTACTGTGGGCGACTTCTGTTGAATGATAGCCATGAATAGTAAAGTGAAGGATGAGATGGCGAGATGAAGTTACGCTTGAATTAGACGTTTATTAGGAAGACTTACCCATACGTCTGTATAGTTGTTGCCAAAGATGGCAGGTATCAGACTACGAAACGGATGAATGCTGGCCCCGGTGTAATGGCCCTGAAATTAACCAAAGTTTGGATATGTGCAGTAATGTCGGAAAGTATGGTATGAAGCAAAATAATTATTCAAATACTTGTTCAGTATGCTGCTGGTTAAGAAGCGAAATGGTTCAGTTCTCATCCCTTCACTTTCAAAGGTTCGAAAGTCAGCTATTCTGGCTCTCACGAAAAATCAAACACCAATCATAACAGGAGATACATAGCAACTTACAACCACAGCAGCTAACCATACAATGGTAAGCGCGAAGAATGCGTAGAAAGAGGTTATATGTCCTTGTGTCCAAGCGGATGGCCGGAACTCATCAAGCGTTGCTAAAACTGCCAATATCACCCAGAAAGCTGCCAGAAATTCCAGTCCAAAAGCTTGACCAACAGTTACATGATGTATCACTGTTAGGCCATAATTTGTGCCATGAGTGCTCGGATGATTGTCCGGTCTTAATGCCCAAGCCAGTAAATATCCAAAAAGTGATCCAAGAAATTGTCCAATCACGACCATCAGAGCGTGTATGATAGTAATATGCCTCATGATGACGAGCGCCACTGGTACAATTGGGGTGACTTGAGGACCACTGATCGGACCACACACCCACACAGCCCAACCGAATACTCCAGCTGCAGGCACCGCAATGGGTAAACTATGTGGAAATGATGCGTTGTAGTGAACCAGAGTGAAGATAATTGCCGTGTTTGCCATTAGCTCGGAGAATATGACTCGTAGCATGAAACGTAGATTGTACCAATCGCATTTAGGCCAGACAGCCATTGAAGCCTTGGGTCTTTTTAGGTTGAGTGATCGTGAAGACATCTGGCTTGAAATGGAAGAATATAAAACATGACAACGGGGGATATACAAGAATGAGCCACACAGAAAACCATTTGTAGATTTCTGTTCATTAGCTATTCGGCTCGTTCATCCTTAAACAAATTATTCAATATTTTCGTGAACCATCTTGTGCATTACATGTTGTGAGTTATATGATTTTATGTGACATCTGACATACATTTCAACTGGCGGAATTGTTGTGCAATAAACTCACGTTGTAGGGAATACCTTATAGTCAGTTCTTCCAACCTGGTTCGCTGATAGAGCATTTTATATAGTCTATGTTTACGAAATGACTGTGAAACTATCACGTGAATTAATACTTCTAAATGCTTATTGGTTCTGAGGTTCTGTTTACCTTGATGATAAATTTCTTTTGCTGTCTAGTTACCAAATTTTCTGCTAAGTTTCTCTCACATTTACTGAACCTACTTAGCGTTAATCTAGCATGTGTGAACGAAAGCATTTTCAACAAGTATACCAAAATTGGGACGTTGGAGCTTCCGGTTTTCTAATTTGAGTAAGTTCACACGCGTTGCCTTGAAGCATTCATATCAGAACAGCTAGTGAGGCCAAATAACTCTTTTACTGAGGATGGCCTATAATATGGAGTGCTGACTCAACTCAGGTTGATCGAGCAATGCAGCAAAGACATACATCTCAATGAACATGTTAGACTATTCTTTTCCACAGATTATCCGTCCTTGGCCGCCAAAACTGAAACACAGGACTTCATTCATGTTCACTTTCTTGCAGTTTTACGGCAACCAATACTCACCAAGGGATCATAGAACACGGAGTGTAGAAAACATATGTTTTCGATCAAATCTCATCAGGTTGTTACAGTTATAAGGGAAAATACAACTAAAAACGGTTATCTTGAGCGAACTAGTAAGTCGACGGGTCAATGATTCGGCCAACGTATCTCCCTTGTATGGCAGTCGTATGAACATGGGCTTCTTATCAACTCCTTGAATTTCAGCTGATGCTTCAACTGCTTTCATATGTTTGGCCAAAAAATTGTCGGGATAGCCATTCTGTTGTAGAATATGAGTCACAAACTGTAACTCCTGTTCCAAAGCATCTGCTAAGCAGATTTTTCTAGCTCAAACGGTAAAGCATTTATTCCACCATTAGGTTATAGGAGATGTTTGACGACTGTTTGTGAGTGTTTTTGCCAGCACGTAAAGAAGTTCAGAACATTAGTCAACCGCCACATAATCACCGGGAAGCGCGATACCCTTGTCTTGTTTGATGTTTTAGACATGTGAGAAAGTCTTCTAGGTTTGAGTCACTATTACTACGTTTGCGTATTATCCTCGGTTTATTCTATGATAAACTGTAAAAAATTAGTCAATTATCCATGGTTATTTATTCTTGAGAAGCCATGTACATCAGTAAACGACATCGACTCAAAGGTTTTGACAAATATCGGTTACAGTCTCTGATAACCCAGACATAACTAGACTCCACTTTGTGGAGCAACTAGTAATAATGATGATGTTATTTTATCTCGAAATAGCACAATCCGGTGAATAACATCTAAAACGGTGACTCACGAGATAAACAAAAACTTATGACTTGGATACCTATTGCAAAACTGATACAAACTCTTCTTTGGCTACAAAATTCAATAGAAACTCTTAAAAGTGCTTCATGTAACTTTACCCAAACGCTTACATTTGAGAAGTGAACATGCAGCAAGAAATTTGATTGCAGACAGTTGATTGTTATGTTAAAGTGCCCAATAATGAAAAATATACTGAAAGGGTTAAATTATTCTCTATCTCAGCTCTTCTGTTCCAATTTAACTTCTTCAGCCATCCAGGAAGTGTCCTTTGGGTGATTCATACCTTTGTATCTGCTTTCCATTGCACTTGCCGGGTGAGTTAATGTCCTGTATTCTATGACGGCTAACTATTTTTTCCTTGCGTTACAGCGACTTTTATTAGACCTCTTTCATACACAGTAAGGCCACATTGCAAATTTAGCAGTGTTTTCTGTCTTACTGTATTTGACATCTGTATTGTGACTCTCATTCGTTCAAATCCAGTCCGTTTGAGTCAGTGTCGTCGTGAGTTGCAGTATCGTGCAGCTTCAGTTGAATACGCTAACGACACCTGTTCAACCGGATGCTAACGTTTCGTGCTAGGCGAAGTCGATGAAGCCTGTGTACATGTAAACTTGGGCTTACATCAGTGTGATTATACCTGTGGCAGTGTCCTCATGCGCGTCTAGCCGACCGCGAAGTTTTTCTCCCAGTTACACGCATGAATGCTCCTTAATGGTAATTTTATATCACATACAGTACCAGGCGGATTTTTCGAACGATTCAAATAACCGACTGTCAGCATGAGACGTAACAGCTCTTAGGGTAATTGCTCACACCGACTGCTGACCCGTCGTTTTATGCGGACGCCAGTCCAGAATCGTCCACAAGCCAACAGCTTCTGCCATGACTCGGCGAGCAGTCCAGTAGACCAGAGCCTTACCGAAAACAGTGTAAACAATCAAAAACTGATGTTGAGCCTAGAAAATCATTACACAAAAGAAGCAGTACAAAACGTGCACCATTTCATATTTCCGAAATTCGTATGTTATTTTAACACGTGAACCAACGATGTTCGTGCGTATTTTGTGTGGTCCTTACAGTGTGTAAACCTTAGAAGAGGTGGTTACTGTGAAAACATTTACACAACAAATTGGTGACAACTTGGCTTACATTTCATAGGTAGCATTATTTACTAGCAATGTTCCTTGTTTTATGGGTTTTCGTACACGCACATACCAAGACTCGGATGCCTACAGCATTCGGATACTGGAAATGTTTGTTTTTTTTCTTGCATACTGAATATACGTGAATTGTGTTTCTAGTATTAAACTGTGTGCAAGATCACACTTACCCTTAAAGCGCTGGTGGTGAATTTGTGTTTATTCCAGTCAAGTCAACTGTTTGGACCGACGTAGTTTTATTCTATTAATCGCGGGTAACCGTAATCCATGTTGTACTCAATTCAATTCAAATGCAGTTTTCTCTATCCTTCAACCGTGACCGAAATAAGTTTTGATGAAATCCATTCCACTACGAAACAAAGTATTATTTTCACAGAAGGAAACATTTCCACAAACTCCAGTTTTTAATCTCTGAATTCATGTAAGTAGGCAATGACTGTAGTAATAGGATACGGATTCAGAGTTTTTTTCAAAGTTGTGGTGAACATTAAATGAGAAACTTGACATTCATCTGAGACTTAACGACCAACAGTTGAAACAAATCCATTATGTGGCTAAGGGGTCTCAGCCTGACCGACATCTGTGGAACCTTTCATGCTTAAACCTGAAAATAGTAAGTCAAACTAGTGTACACAGTGGTTATTGGTCTGTATCGATTAGGCCAATCACCAGTTTGTGGTGAGGAAAGAGAAACTTAGAAACAGTTATCGTTTTCGAATTGTAACGGGTTCCATAAGCATTTGGTCCCACTTATGGACCAGAAAAATTAATCCTTTCTCGCCCTTCTGAACGGTTCGAGGCAATAGGAAATAATGATGGTTTTTAAACAAGTGATATGTCAAAAGTACATTTGTTTACACATCGTCGCAACATGAAGATAACTTGATTCCGAACTCAAGATAAAGAATTAGAGGAAGTTGTACGAAGACATGTTTGTCATCTCTTGGATGGATTTCTGAGAAGGCATCCTATAAAGCAGTAGTTGAAGCGAACTATTTATGGTGTCACAACTAAAGAGTATAAGGCTGAAAAGGCTTGACAAACAGGAAGTAGGATAGAAGAACTGTATATTACGAGTGAAGTATTTGCCAGCGGAGCATCGTAGAGTACATTCAGAATCAATGCGTTTCAGGGATTCCTTTTTCTAGTTGATGATTTCTGTGTCTATTCACGTGAAGCTCTTTACATTGGCTTCACAACAACAGGTCCGTCTCAAATAAGCAAACACTGTCATCCAGCTTGCAAAATACAACGATAAATATCAGTTTTCTCTTCTGATGTAAGCAATCCAAGAAGGTGAACCGACTGAGATTAACCAAGTGCTTCCAGCTTTTTCATGAAAAACTACAAATTTTTAGAAGGTTCGGAACCTTTCTGATTGCAGTATGTGTGCTTCATGCATGCTCAAAACAAAGATGTCCAAATGTATTAGGTGGATTATGGTAATATGTCTAGCACTCCAGCTAGTGCTGCCCTGTTTGTAAACGTGTACTCTGGGTCCTAAATTTCCACCACGCTTCTGTTGAAATCTGTAATAAGCGGAGGTCTCTCCTGATGGTGAACATCATTGACAACTTGGTGAATGTTCCATAATATCGGTATTCTTGATCACTTACATTCCAGATATGCCATGTTCATTAAAAATATCTTCCATAAAAAAGCACAAAAATGTTATAGTTAGCATATATAACTATTCGTCATCCTAATAGGCTTTCAAACTGCACTGTCTGATATCTTTTACCATTGGTCTTTATATCAGAATTTACTGCCCATCTCCTGAAATTCTTCGAATGTATCAGCTGCATTTCCTGAACATTGACAATTTCCATAACTAGCATTCTATTTACGCAACTACGATTGTGCATTGCTGCTAGATATCCTCACTAATTCCTACTTAAAGTGATTTGAACATTCACCTTCCGGATTCAGTAAAGTGAAACGCCAGACTTTTTAGGGAGAACTTCTAAATTCTTTGTTAGCTGTAACTTTGTGTAAGACTAAACTAAATCACAAGGAGGATGCCACCTACGCTTAAATTTATCAAGTATTTTGCAAAGTGTTTACAACACTCACCGGGGTTGTACACGCGATTCTGTTGTTGATAACTGTGTTAAGCTTTGTGTTTTATGCGTTCACATATTTATCCTTCGTTTTACACAGTTACGTGTTTCTGTGTAACAAATTCATACGATTTGTGGGAAGAACAGATAGAATTTGCAGACTACATCAGGCTCAAAATGCTTACATATTTTTAAATGTAGGTGTTTCTAATTTTGACAGGTCAGCAGTAGCACGTTTACGAATAAGAAAATGACACAGAACAATGTAGGAAAAAACTTAATCACAGACCATGAGACATAGTGACTAAACATACGTCAGCATGTAACGAATTGCAGAAGGTTGAAAGCTGATGAGAGGTTGGACCTACATTTACTCCATCCCAGTGAATCTGTAGGCCAAATTATCCGGAGATTGCGTCGTAATGATATTGATGCCACATGTGTTGAAATCGTACATGTGATAAAAATGAACTTTCATTTCAGGCTTGAATGAAACGTGAGCTGGTTCGACTTAATCAGGATTAATCGATGAGGTGATTGACCGGTTATTTTCAGTTGATAGGTCAACTGAGAGCAGATTATTAACAGTGAAGAAAAGAGATGGATCAGTCCGTGGCCATGCCTCATGAACACTTCGTTTATTTTTTTGTGGTGAACATTGTTCGGTGAAACCTTTCTGCCAAACTGTTTTTATTACAGTCAACACTAGAGTGGTTGTGAGTAATTCGGACTTAGTTCGGGTTTGGGTTCCCACTATTAACAGAACCGGGGTGGTGTTTAAAGTGCACATGAAGTGCGTCCAGATTAATTTGTTATATTGTTTGACTAACCCCAATATTGCTAACAAGAACTGATGTGTAGATGACGTTTCCGAATTTGCTGTTTCAGTTGCGAAGAATGTTTGCAGAATTGTAGTGTATCTGGGGATCGGTTCGATTGGACTATTGTGTGTTCCACTGGGGGTTCATAGACACTCAAGTCTCCTGCAAATATCGTCTTCGAAAATAGCAAGGTCGAGTTTCAGGAATGATATTAAAAAATAATATAAAACGTATAAAGGACAGTTTTTGATCGAATCTATTTAGTGGTGGCCAACTCAAGGTCTTCGTTTATGGGAGTGACGAACGCACCGACATATGTGTAACGCATTCGAGGTGGACTCACTGTTTATCTCTCAGTTGCAAATGAGCCTTTTAAAGGAGATCATCTTACAGAGCAACAGTAACCCTATGCAGAAAACCCTCAGCTCGCGAGTTTATCAAACGAATATAGGAACTGGAGAAACTTTTAGCACTTCAGATTCGGCTGCAAGACAGTGCAAAGGTAGAGACTCGAGGCAGTCCTCTGTTGTCGTATATATTACAGGTAGATAGTTCTTAAAAGCCACCCACATTTTTCCAGTTCTAAACAATCTTCTTGCCCATTTAAGCAAGGTTCAAGATCACCGCGCGAAATCGGTTACTGGATGTGCCTCTCAAAGAACGTTGGAACAAAACAATTAAAAACCCAGTTCTTTCTATGTTCACTCATTGAAGAGAGGGTAACAATGTTCACTTCAGCTTAGTACAGTCAGCGTTTCAATCGTATTACTGTGGCTAGCATTTTCTGGCCGACTGCTTAAAACCCCGGTTGTATTTCCTTTCCAGCAGTTTGTTCAGTTTGTCACGCTAAACTACTTTCAATACTTTGGGATATTTCTTGTAGTCGATGTCACCTGTACACATTATCACCTTTTCTTATAATACCTTTTGCTGTAATCCACCAGAATCAACTCAATTAAATCCATAGTTTTCACTTGAAGGTAACTACAATCAAAACATTCTCTGGAATAACCAAAACCTTAATGAGCCGCCTACCTGTACAGACACAGATACTCTCACCTTATCATAATGTGAATAAACGTCCAGCTGATCCAGAATCATGTCTGTTCCGTGTCAAGTCCATCCAGATCAGTTAGTTTTGATGTTCCTCCACATTGTTTGTTTTAGTGTATGGATACGCATGCCAACTAACCATATCATTGAGTTCCCTCCCTACCGCTTGTTGTTGTCAACAGCAAGATCAACTGGGCAAAGTTGGAAAACGCCATCACTTGACTAACTTACGCATTTGTGACGCGTTAGAGTGTTGTACCTTAACCGGTAGGGGAAAAACTAAAACTTAGAATAATCTCAAGCCCTGCAGTGTGGTTGCAAGTTGGTCCAAATATTTTCCTGTAAGGCATATTATGAAGGCTATCAACAGTGTTAAGAAACTGGCAGTTCACTTTTGTCGCAACCGGCATAACCGTAACCTAGACAAAATTGACCGTACATTGGAACTCTGTAGTTGTTGTTTAACACGATGATGAACACTGAGGGTTTGCGCTAGGATTCATGATCATACCGGAAACAAAATGTTCATCAGGCTGTAGGAGATTACAAAGCAGTTGATAAGTAGGCAATTGTGAATCTTGATGAAACGAACATAGTGCTCGTTTTGCTTAGTTTTTGCTCAGTACCGGCAAAAAGCAACTCTGTGATGTCTTTATAAGTTCACATGTTAAAACACCTTAATTGTGGTCCCTAGTGTTCACAAATCGAAAGGATTTTGTTTTCTAATGCTATCCAATTTGTTTGAAATATATAGTTATTTCTTGTTTTGTGTGTAAAATTTGTTCGATAAGCATTCTTCACCAGAATTTGCATCCATGTCAATGAACCGCATTTGCATATTGCCAACTGTTGGAAAGGACCGACTGGCAACGAACGGTAACTTTACTGCCGTTCCTAGTCATATTTTAGCTAAATAAAAGCATTACAAAGTAGTTAATTTTGCAGGAGGAGTGTATACAGTTGAGTGGAAACCCCGAAAATAGGTTATAATTATTATAAACCTGTACCGTCTGGTTCAGGTAACAAAATGTTTGTATGCTGCTCTATTCAGGTGGCTCAGAAGTGTACGACTGCCGGGTTATTTGGAGAATTCGGTCAGAACTGTTCAAGGACAGACTGTGAACTTAAACGCATACGTCTTTACCATCTGTACAACTTGTGACAGACTCTCACTGATTCAGACCAGTATTGTTATATTGTGATATTCATGACAAGAACTAAAAAAATAGACCTGGAATTGCTACGAATAAAGGATCCGTATTGGGTTTACTCAAAAGGGTTCATGCATTTCCAAGTACGAGTTCAGCTCGGCTAAACACAGCAAAAGGAGAAAATTCGATTTTACTCTGATAAATGTATGAAGACAAAATCATTCCATACAATTTTCACGGAGTTCAAAACCTGCAACCTGAACATTGGAATAGACAGTCCAGAAACTAGGACACTCAACGTGACTCGAGGTGAGCCTGCAAATGGATGGCAACCCAATGAGTGCGTCAAGTGTTCTGGTCTTAATTTAGAGAGGGAATTCTCCTTTATGTTCAGTGAGCGCAGATAACGTTTCCTTAATACGTTAAGCCGTGTCCCAAACATCGACTTGATCAAAGACATTTGAACGGCAGGATATCAAATGTCCAGAAATATGGTTTATACGATCGGTACAACAAAACGTCGAGGCTTACCTGATTTAAGTTATTCTTATAAAACTTGAAGAGTGAAAAAATAAACGTTGCCATCTTCATGAAAGTATTAGTGACTGAGTGGGTATAACCTGAAAAGGACGGTTCGACAGTGGTGTTTACCTCGGTCACCGCTGATAAGCCTGGGTTTAGGTTACATGAAAATACACAATCAATAGATTCAACCAGATAACTGGTCTTCAGAACGTGCCTTGCGGCTGCAAGCACCGAATTTTGGTTGAGACGTTGTGCTACTGGTGTTTATTATGCTACTGTTTTTGATTACCACATGGGCAGGGGCTCAACTATCAGGTGCCGTAAGCACCGCTCTATTTCGATGACGCTTACTTCATCTCAACTTCAAGTACAGGGTTATTGGATGACAGGAGGCTAAGGTGAACTAATATGTTAAATTATCATTCTTGTGAGCAGTAATACACGCAACCCAACTACATAATACTTACGATGAGAAACAACTCGCTTTTTTCAAGGTTGATGCTGAGTTAACTAATTTTCGAACCACAGAATATATGTGAAATATGTATGATTATGAGTAACTGCCCGGTTTAGGGAGTTATTGGAATAAATGGGTAAACTTGACATTGATACTGTCGCATGAAAATATTCAGAACCTCACTACAATCAACGTGTGGATTAATTAAATCTTTTTTGGATTCCGGAGCTAATGTAAGCTTTTCACCCAAAAAGTTTGTCATTTTCCTGATATGTAAATCTTTATATCACTAGGAGGCATAACCTTTTGCTCTGTCTCTAATATCCACCGAGTTGAGAGGTACCAATCCACCGATGATTGGAGTGCATGGATTTGGATTATTTGAAACAAACAGCACTCATATTTGATCTCAGTCTATGCATTTAAATATGGCTCCATGCCGACTCGCGCTGAAGGGAAGTATTAAATTAATCTTACTTTTATTACAGCTCCTCAGCAGAGTACAGCCTCGTCTGGACCATGATTTTCACTCGTCTTCTTGATTATGAGACTGGTGCGGTAATTGATATTCTGGTAACTTCATATTAGTGGTACCCAAGCAAGTAGTCTTAGACGCTCAGCCACCATCCCGCGTGAGTAGTGTTCACCTCCTCCGATTAGTTGAAAGCGAGGAAAAACGGAGATGCGCTGTCCACTCTAATCGATAACTCGGCGATCAGGAACTCCCCTATCAGTTTGAAGCTACTGAGTTCACCGAAGCAGAAAGGCAACTTTATTGGATGCAAAAGCTGCGAACAGTTCATCTTCCAGGTTCATCCCACCGGAACTAGTCATTGGCGCAACGGATGTTTGCAACTGAGTTTCACGCCAGACATTTAGTCAAGCTGATGAACGATGACATGCTTGCAGACTCTACGGAGACAGAACTGGTGCTGCAACAACAGAGGTGCGTTAATAGACAACCAGCTCTGTGTGATGACGCGGTGGACGACAAGATTTTGACGGACGCAAGCTATGATTTACTTGGACAGTACCGCGGTGGGCATATAACTGTCTCCGTCACACAAAATGTACGTGATGTTTTGATAAGCCAACCTGGATAATCATTAATTGTTTCTATCACGGGTTTTATTCAGAGGTGCATTGGGATTATCCTGCAACGTCACCATAAATGTAGCATGTCGCTCTACCTATGTTTCTGTTACGAGTATTCATATTGTATGTTCGACTATTAAGTTCAAATACTCCCCAAGATGTTGCATCCGGCGCATCACGTATTTGATATTTTATGCAATAAATTTTTAAATCGGTTGAAATTAACTGAAATGCCTATCTGAAGCTACTATGTGAAATTTGTTCACGCCGAAAGCACAGATTCGTTGGACTTTGTCTATATCACATTCATCGCAGAATAATTTCTGAAAGTACGTGCTTTTCAACGCGTATTTATGCACGTACTACAGATTTTTAATGAACATAGATTCGTGTCCTAGTGACTGCAACCAAAATGCCGATTGAGGATAGTCCGCTTCAGCGAAGTGGTTTGAGATAAGCTGATAACTATACTTTTTTTGTCATACTGAGTGTCGAACGTATCAGGATACCCATTAGTCACAGGGATTTTTCGAAACCAAGTTTTCGTGTTTTCGGGTACCGATAATCTATATCTGTGTGATTTTACGTTAGGTAGTTTGTATCAAATGAGGTTGGGACTTCAAGGGTGAAAACGAAGTGATTGCAGATATTGCTAGCGTATGTCACCCTGTGGTGCATAGAAATCTCCATTGCACTCTCTTACCTTCTAGTGCGAATCAAGTGGAAATTCGCGAAAACATTGTGTATGCAACTGGATCTTGATGAAGATTGCTGAGTCGTATTGGGAGTGAAATTGCAAGACCTGCAATCCAACAGCATCAACAAACTTGAAAATTCTGTCGAAAACACTTGTCCACCGATAGTAGTACTTCGACTCTTGGTTTCAACAAAACATTATGTCTACATGAACTAATCGGTACTTTATGGTGAATAAAATTCAATGTTACCCCCAGAATAAATGTGCATAATGCAACAATCGTCATGTAAGATGTATGCTCAAGCACCAGTTCGTTCGCTGTTTTCAACTACGTACGCAAAATTAAGCACGAACACTCTGACATGTAGGAGCCTACAGACAAAAGTTTCGAAGCAACCAATCATAATTCAGTCATGTGATCGAAAATAATGATAATATATACGGATGCAAATGCAAGAAGGAGACCAAAAACAATGAGAAGAAAATAAAAACAGGGAGAACATTTAATCTCTGTAACGTGTTATCAAAGTAACGATAGCTTCATAACCATCTGTTTCTAAACGCATAGTGATGGTTTTATAAGATTTGTAACAGGCGCTTCGGAAAATGTCAGAGTGTATGTTTATTATTTGGCAGATAACACGGAATGTTTTAACAGTGTTTACTAAGTGGCCAGATTCCTGTAAACGTTTGTAATTGCACTTTTTGTTATCCCACTTTGGCACTTAGAAGCTAATTGAGGGGAGGGGGGTTGCTCCGTGATCCTCGTATGGGGTTTCCTCACTGTGTGATCAGTTTATTGGGACCAGCAGATAGAGGTAAATTCATAGGTAATGCTTGATTTAGCGAGTACGAACACCAGATCCTTTTCCGGAGTTGATGGAATATGGGTTGTTAGGTGCAACACAATGAGTCTAGCTGACGTATAATTGCGATTTAGTGATAGTTTCGTTCTTTATCTCAGGTAGGATGCTAAATTGTCCCATTTGTAGGCTAAGAGTATGAACACAGGCTTCCGTCGTACCCTTGTGGGGGCTGTTTGGGAGTCGACTGGCTGGGAATACTTGTGGGCAAAACCAAGTAGCTGTTCATTTTTGATGAGTTTATTGGATAAAGTCAAGTTCCTCAGAAATATGGTCATCCGGATAGATTTTACGAATTCGATGTCAGCCTTAAATGGAAGGTTTTACTGCCCAGTAGAAGGTGTGGTCATGCATAGTTCCCTTGAACGTATGCTAGCCGGTATTTCTTTGGTTTCTCTTGGGAGAAAAAAATACTGCCAGTTCGGCATATTTATGCAGAAAACGGTGATGACATGTTACCGATGTGTGAATTACTCAACCAAATATAAACCATGTGCACTCATCTTAACAGTACGTACTCCAAAATCAGGTTTACCGTTACAGTCGAGTAGGAAAATCGTATATTCATTCTTGATATCAGATTGACTGAACGTGAAGGTGATTCTTTCCCGAAAAGTATTTTTCAAAAGAATACACTGACTGGCCAGCTATGACAATTCGAAGTCTTTGAATCACTCGCAAACAAACGCGAACTCGTGCGTTCCCTATACAAAGATTTGCGTCGATAGTGAATGAAAAAGAAACGAGGGTTAGGCAATGGCATAACAGCCTTATACACAGCCGGTTGGCCCATTGCATAAACCCTGAGTTAGAGTCATTCACTGCTATGCTCTTACCGCTCACTAAAGAAGGGTAAAACTAAGCAATAGGGCTCATCCGATCAGTTCGATCGCAGTATACTCGAGCAATGTAACAATAAAATTACAGCGCCCAAAAACACATGTTAATTCGGTGACTGACGTTCAATATACAGAGTAGACGATCATCGATTTCTAAACTAATCACTCTTCAGAGATGAAGTTGAGTTTGTCAAAGTATGCCGTGTGTACCAAACTTGAATTACCAACATCATTCGGGGTTGATATTTTATCTAAAGTGGAATGGTCAATGTCAGTTTTGTCTGTCTTTTCAATGCACTGTTCTCCAACAGTACTGTTTTTGGTTTAGTGTTTTTGAAACACGGAAAAAACAAGTTGTGCAGCAGAAACACCATAAGTACCTGGCTGCACGTGGGTTGATTGAGCCGTTTGCTTGACAACTGCATGTGTTGACAGAAAACCGACCATAATTGTCGGCTATCAACATTAGTACTCAGTATGGTTCCGACAAATGTAAGTCAAACTGTAGATGACGTCCTGTAGCATCAAAATTCGCTATTGAAAAAGGTGAAAAGACATGAAATTTATTCATGCATTATGGTAAACCATAAGTGTGTACAGAATTTGGTTCTTGATGTTCACAAACGAAATTCGCAAAAGAACTGCAAAATCTAACCTCTCGAAAACATATCTTAGGATCACCGAGACACCGTATGAAATTGGTTAGCTTATTTCGAGTCACATCTCAGGACAGTAACTACCATTCACAAAAGTCCTTTTTGAAAACCCTTGTGAAGTACAATTTGGTTACCAACCAATGTCTTGAATGGTGTTGAGCATTACTCTGCGAGCAGAGGGGTCAAACAGAAATGCTGACACTTCTGAATTAACAATCTGGATGGAGGTTGCACTTACGATAAATTCGCACCTGTTTTTGAATTCAGTGACTAGTGTGCGTCCAGTTTTGCTACAACTACCGAAACATTTATATGCTAAGTCACACCTTACATTTTTTTGCAAAGGAATAACTTCATAAATTGAAAATTGACTAAACTGATACAAAGTAATACGTGGCTTTCTTAATGTTCCGAACGCTGAAACTGTGGATACTATGACCACAGAAACAACAGCTTCTACATGAAATGGTGTACGTATATCTCTATTTGCACTCTACGTAACATTTACAACTAGAGATACAGACGGTTGCACATTAATGCACCAACATAATTCGAATTTGTGGTTATAGTGCATTCAGCGAAAGTGTACCTTTTGCGTGTCGCCTAAGATTGAGCCGCTTTATGTTTACTTCTTCGGCGCTGATAACTAGCATTCTCCTCATGGTAACATTGTTAACATGTCTGAAATTCCAGGAAACTTAACAGATACAGTGGTTAATAAAGAACGCAGAAGTGATTTCATGTGATTTACGATGGCAAAGCTAAACAACCATGCAGGGTTCCAACATTCGTAAAATATTTTGGGGGACTTTAACTCTCCAAATACCAGTAGCAAAACTCCAAATCTAGTTTCATTCTGTTCAGTAGCCAGTGTTGTCACATACCCCTTCGATGACATTTCACTGCGGTCCACTGAACCGTTCAAACAGATTCACTGACGGTGATGTAAAAATGGTTTAATTTATAATAATTGAAGACATATTATACTGCCGTGGAACCATCTTAGTTGTCGAAGCAAACACGAATTTTATCTTTTTCAGTTGAAACTCCCTTCAATCGTTTCAGCATCTTCAGCTACAGCTCCCAATTCGCAGAAATCGCCCAGATCACTACTTCTGTCTCCAAGCAACTCTACTCAAGCAAATAGAGGGGTTCTAGTTTGTTCAGTTGGTCATCCGTCGGTCGGTACCACCACTGAGTTACTTATCTGATTGAATTCAATGTGTTCAGTCAAACTTTTGTTTGACTAACAGGGGTTCTTGTCTTCATCAAGCTTTTTTCTAGTCGTCTTGCGGTTTGTAATCGTCATTTTGTTTGTCAAACTGTTATCGCTTGAGTTCACATCAACATTTTACTATTGGGGGTTGTTTTTTACTCAATAACGGCTACACTATTCGTCGCTTAGTCATCCGCCATCAATTTCTAGCCAGTATCTGTCCAGTGGCCGTTTAATATGCGCCCTAATGTCTGCTAATCTACATTGTAGAATAACCGCAGTGTTTTTTTGTTATCTTTTAGCCAGCCAGATAACCAGTATTATTCGAATACAAGAAACGATCAACAGGATGACATTCTGTAAATTGTAACCACCGTCCGAACGACAATTGCCGCGAGTATCATGGGAGAATTGGAAAATGGTAACTTACAATCAGAAAGACGGCAGCGAGTAAGTAGAATTTCGTTTTAGCTTCACAATGTACATTAGGCATACATTAAATGACAACAACATAAGGAATCCATCCTGCAATCAGCGGTGCGTTTGACATTCTGGTCTTGAATGGCAGTGGAGAAAGATTCAAGTCATTCAGTGAAATATTAGTGTACTATTTCAGATTCCGTACTCATAAATCTCAGGGGATAAACGTTAGAAATAGACTTTTCATCTTTTACAAAATGACTCTCTCCGGATCAATGTAGATGGTCTAGGATTTATCACCCGCTAGAAACATGACTTTCGTAGAGGGCTACTCATCCATCAAGAATCTGCTGATTGCTCTTGATGTATGGACAGATGCTGCCAATGCAGGATTAGCCATAGACGTTTTTCATATTGACTTTTCCAAAGCTTTGAATAAGGTTAACCACTCGACCTTGCTACGTAAACTAACTAGTTACGCCTCGAGGCGCGCCCACTCAGGTAGCTTGAGGACTATCTAACTGGACGTAGGTTCAGCGTCAAGTTGGATGGACAGCTGTCCCAGTGGTTCTTTGTAAAGAGTAACGTTCCAGAAGGATTCCTTTTGAACGCTTTGTTGTCCTTTTCGTCCTTAAACTCCTCAGTATAGTCAAATGACCAGTGTTGCTCTATTCCGATAAAACAAAGCTATGGCTAGTTTTGGAGTGCCGGAAGGTATCGTGCCCCCGCCCCCCTCCAAAAAAAAAATTTGAACTGCCTTTGACCTGATCTACCATTCGTTGAATTTTGTTGCATTTGAACTTCGATCCAATGTCCGATCAGTTATTTCCTGCAGTTCTTGAGTCTTTCAACTGGAGTCTGATTGGCTGTTCCCTGTTGCTGTCGCACTTTGACCTCGAATCTGATTGGCTGATCGTTGTAAATTGTTTGGGTGAGTCACATTTTTGTTTTGGAATTCTACCTGACTGATTATTCATTGTTCCGTTTCGCTTTTCGTCTGATCTGTTTACGTTGCTCCGTTTGGGTTTACCGCCATTTGGACTTGACGGTGTCTAAATCTCTTCAAATCCTTGGTTCCCATTAGTTCAGTACGATGTGTTTGTTTATTGATCTGCCTGATGAATATCGAGCTTCGAGGAATTATGTTGTATATCTGGTAGTTGCCTGAATAAGGACTTCTATGGTATCCAGTTTGAAGATATGTCCAGTTTCATTCTCGTGGACGGAGCTTAACAATAACTGGTCGTGTCTCCCGATGGCTAATTTGTGTTCACGTATTCATGGTGATAATTTCCTTCCGGTTTGATCAACCTAGTGTTGTCCACAGTCATTGCATTGGATTTTGTAAATGACATTTCCTCTGTCGGCGGGTTTGAGTTGTTCATTTGGTTTTGATAGTATTCTTCGTAACGATACCGTTGGCTTGTGTGGTGGCATAATACCATGTGGTCTCAGGAGGCTTGCGGTCATTTCTGATACTGTTTTGATTTATAGTAGTACAGTTCGTTTTGTTGATGGTCCTGTAGGGTATGAATTTCTTTATTTCCGCGGTAAAATCTGTCTGATGAAATTTCGCGCGTGTCCGTTGCGACTAAATGCTCGGTACAAGTAGTCTTCTTCATTTTTTCGATGCTCTGCGGTGTTGCAATATGTTTCAGCTCGTTTGAACAGAGTTCGAATGCAGTGTCGGTTTGATTCCTGGTAGTGCGATATTTTCCAACCTCTGCATGACCGCCTCCGCGATGAATATGGATAAGAGCAGAATCATTAAAGCTCCTTCAAGTTGGCCGTATATTTGACCAATTAATTCGATGTATGTCTACAAACATAGCTCCATGAAATAGCGTTTGCTTTCCGGTTTTAATGATTCATTCGGTCGGAAATTTTATTCTAGCAGTTTTCGTAGTGTTTCTTTGGCTAGGGTGAGGTCAGTGGACCTGAAGAGTGCTGTGACATCAAACGAAATCATTGCTTCGTCTTCTTCTATCCCGATGTTTTTCAGTTTGCTTAAGAAATGCGGAACGATTCCGATGGAATGTTCTGATCCATCGATGAGATATCGTAGTCGTTTGGATAGGTCTTTGGCCACATTGTAGGTCGGTGTTCCAGGAGGGATACATTAGTCGCAATGGGATATCATCTCTGTGTATGTTCGGCAGTCCGTAGAACTGATCAGTGATTGCATCATTCGATTGAATTCTCCAGCGTTCCTGTTTACTTACTTCATGCGTAACTTCTACTTTCTTTAGTGCGGTGTTGATTTTGTTGGCCAGTTTATTGGTAAGATCAATACTGAGTAGGCGGTAGATGGTTGTGTCGTTAGGTGGCTGTTTTGCTTTCTCCACGTAGTCTGCTTGATTTAACCTTTTTCACTGGCTGTCGTCGTAGCATCGTTATTCGTTATTAGGTAACCAACTTATCATGAATAACAGTTTTAGTAAAGGTTACTCTCAAGCCTTTGCAACTTTGATGATTTCAAACTTGGAATTACTAGTCAAGCGATAATCGTCTCAACAGAGTTTACTACTTCAATCAATAGAGACTGAACTGTTTCAATGTATTTGCGAACATTTTCATAAAAACATATGGGAATAATTCAGAGGTATCATGGAACAAAGCCCCGCTTGACTCGAGTGTGTTTTCAGTTGCAATCCAGCTAACACTAACATCATTTCACTTCAGTCACATTGATCAAAATACAATCGGTTTAAGATATATCTGTCAAACCAGCTTGTATGCTGATCGCAGCTTGTGTCTCCTTTCATACCATGTAACAAGAACATAGCTAAGTGATCAGGATGGTTGAACGAATTCGGCCTAGGTCGTCGTTAGTGTCGTTGATAGTCAACGAATATGCTGTAAGTAGAATGTCCGGTGCTTTATAAACAGTACCATAAGTTTGATTATTTTGAACTGCATAGCTTGTAATTGATATCATATACACTCAAACCGCTTCTGTACAAGAGGACAACGTCTGATGGTCCAGTGGCACTACAATCACCTTAAGAAAAGACTGATTCAAGTGACCATAAGTTAAAGGCTAATCCAGGTCTATTTACAATGAAGTGATGATATACACCGAAAGCCTGGCTGGTGTTCAACAGCCTAGAACATTCGATAGATTCACTAGCACAGATGAAGAGGCTGTCAACATGTACCGGGAGCACAGTGAGTAATCTAGCACGGCCGCCTAGCCATAGCGACCACTGAAGCAACAGGGCATAATTAACCTGGAGTATTTTAATTCTCAACTGTACACTTTATAACACAACCAGAGAAATTTTTACCGCATAGGGCGCTTTATCCGGATCCTCTGGTCCTTACTGTTTATAAAGATATCGTATGGTCAGTCATTTTTGATCCGTCATCTAACTAACCCCAAAATGAGTTTACCACTACCAAGATCGTTTAGGGCAGATGCAGAGCTGACTAACCAGACAATTAATTGATAGGCGCATGTTAAGCGATGTCCAAAAGATTGGAGTGCATAGTCGGTTATGACACCAGGGCAAAAATGGTTAAACTTGGACTCACAGAGAGTGCAACATGGGTTTCACAATGACATTTATAGTTTGCAAAGTAAGTAATTGCTCATACCGTTTAGAAAAAGGCCCCCGACGAAGGACTGCCGTCAGTTTGGTCCACTTAGACTCCTGTAAGATCTTCGGCAGAGTCAGTGACTTTGCTTGAAAACTCAGTATCTACGGCACTGTGAAACTCCTTCTTAAGCGGCTTAAAAATGAACTATTCTGGTGCAGATTTAACACAGAAATCAATGCTGAATTGATAAGCCGGCTTTCTTCGATTTGACTTGTTTCTCAAATGGCCATCAGTTTTAGTAAAGCCGCCGTAGAAGTGTCAGTTAAGCATTCCACCTGGCCATTCTGAAGTGGATAATGCGGTGATGACTTGATATGAGTTGTGTTTATACTCGCAAGAAACACAGCTAAGTAACCAAAATTAGTTGACTATTATTAACACCTTACAAAACAGGTCTATTCAGCTTGCAAATCAACTGAGTCATCATCAGAAATTGTCCAGTGGCTGTGGTGAATGGTGCCAGTTGATCAATTTTGACTGGCGGCCACATGCGTCGACAATAACCTTGAAGTTGTGGCTTACAAATATACCAACGTAGGTGACAAATAAGCCTAAGTGCGTCCACCCAAATATTTTTGAAAATTAAAGCTGATATGTGTTGTTAATGGTAATCCTTACTTACTGTAATCTGTTCGTAAACCCGAATAGGAACAATGCACTGACCGGTTTGTTTAGGGTTCCATGATTATTAAGAGGGTTTCGGAAGATTTCCGATCTTGTAATTTTTGGGCGACTGACTGACTATCTTACAGTTATATCTTCAGCATACCTGGCTTTCAAACGGACACAAATAGATACAGTGTAGAACACCAATTCGGCAACGTGTCAATAATGGACATATTTTCACATCGCTTCTAAATTTAAAAAGGGTTTAAATATGGCCACTTCATTACAGAATATACGAACGAACCGTTTTACTCTGGTGGTATTATGTTTCAAACTGATCACTCTCCGATATTCACTAATAAACATCCTGAGCTCGGTATTAGCTGTTCGCTAGATTTTCCTATCTTGGTGTCACAAAATATCTAGGATGTATAGATGTCTAAATTTCTTCCTTACGGTTGCCCCGTATTCTAACAGTTCGTGTTCAACAATAACGACACTGGCTAAATGAAGACATTCTAATGTTTTATTTTCGTTCAGTCTAAAACAGTTGTAACACATATTGAACAAGAAGAGTTGATCTGAAGGTATCTGGAACAGCCGCTTAATAGATCGTTTGAAAGCAAGATCATGGGGTTTAATTAAAATAGTAGCGCTAATGATGTGTTTATCCTCGTGAGTCCACACTTTCTGAGGGAGCAATCGTACATTTATGTCTCTTTCACTAACGCCAGTAATATGACACAGACATCTTCATAAACTTGATAACAAGAAACATTGTTCACACGTGTATCTGGGTTGCAACTCGCTTTTCATGAAGTTATACCATCGTCAGAGTTGTGAACCTCGTTTTATGGTGTGCAACAAAACAAAATCGAAGAAAACTGGAACGACGATAGAAGTTCACGCATTGCAGTCGAAGCGAGAACGAATGCCAAAAAGCGCTTGCTGGGTCAGTGTTGCTCAAACGGATGGATAAATCAATTTGGAAACAACAGTGAGTGCATTCGATCATTGAAGCATTTACGTTGCTATCGAGTTGAAGTCGGAGGTCGATCTATTTTATCGATATGATTGTCACGTTTCGTTCATCCAGATTTTCGTTAAACCAATGGAGTCGTCAAAAGTTTGGCTTCCTAACACAGTGTTGAATACAAAATGCGTGTTACACCTTTGTCATTGTTGGTGACGATGGTCAACGGTCAATGGGAATACTAAACATCAGCTCACTATGAATGTAAATCTTGACAAGTGTTAACATTTGTGGCAGTCAATCCTATTGATTTACGAAACCTGAGTTAATTAATTAGTTCGGTAAATGCCAATGTGATAGCTGTTCACACAAAGTTGTGGTTGAGCATTTAAATATGAATGATCAGTCATGCATAGCATGAGGTTATTGGCGTTGTGGTTAATATGCTAGTCTCAAAAACACGAGTCGGAGTGCAAATTCCGGCTCAAGCGATAGATAAACACTACTGATGAAATTTAATAACAGCGAAACTCGAGTCTAATTATCCGTTTTCAAATGTGCCAACCGAAAGCCTTATTTGAATGGGAAGGCTGCAATCAGCTGTGACTGGTGTTTAATGTGATACGCCAATTTGCTATTACCAAACTGTGAGGTTTGTACATATATATGCCAACAGAAAATAATCAGCAATGATCTGAGTCCTACGTTAAGTTTCCAGGTCTTAGTAGCGAATAGGTTCCTGATCTGTTTCCTACTACATATGATGGTAATTGACTAGCACCTGAAAGAATGTGACTTGTCAGGTTTCGTTAAACACAACGGCTGAACTGGTTGTAAAACTTTCCGCGAATACAATTTGCTGAAGCAATGCACATATTATTTATATTCTCTAAAAAATGATCAGGTGGATCATTAGGTCTAGTAGATTTTCCAACGCAGAATGGTAAGTTATCAAATACAGGACAAGGTAACTCTAACGCAGTCCAGCAGCAAACGCGTATAGTTTCGTTATTCAAACACTGCAGTACCGGTAGATACAGGCAATTATTTACTATCCGTAGCCAAAAGATTTGGTGTGTTTTGTCTGGAATTACATCAGATTACTTGCTGACTGACACCTGAGCCCCAACGATATAGGAAATACTAACTACACAGTCATCGTAAGCATCTTCGTATCTAAAATCCCAAGTTGTTTAAAGTTACACAAAAAGGCCTAAAAATTCAAGAGAGTTGAGTCTTTGATCTTTTCAGCTGAATCCGGAAGTACGAACACCGTCGTACTAACTGACAAGGCGGTGGATTGACGAGAGCGCAAATTAATGAATCTTTATGGGGTTGCCTGATATAAATGTGGCTTAACCATAAAGGTAAACGTCAAGCTGAACTGAATTCAACGCACGACCCCTTATTTTTTGTATCAGGCAAAACTAAATGCAAACTGAGTTTACGTATCCAACTCAATTACGATTCACGTACATTACAGATAGTGTGGGTCATAGGAGATTATTGCGTTAAAATTTGTTAACCTACCCTCGACATTGATCGATTTTGTTGCCACCGGCTCATTGCTTATCCGATCAGTCCGGGTGTGAACAATAAAACAGTGTAAGTCCCACGATCAAACTCCCACTTGTATTTCTACCGCGGTCACGGTGGGCGACCACATTTAGCAATGGTTTGGTTAGACCAGACTAGACTACTAGTGATCGGGCTACACCGACATGTTTGCACACCCACACCCACACACATACGCCCACTGGCTCCGGATGTGGGGACTTGACGCAGACGACCTTGAAAATTGGTCGTGTAGCCTGCTCATGTTCATCCTGACCAATAGGAATCCAGCCCGAGATTCAACTATTCGAGCCTTAGAATGAGCCTCACCAAACACCGAGTGCTGTCGTGATTGGCTTACGCCGACATGCGCAGAATTACTAGTTTGAACTTTGAGGTAAAAATGAATCCTCTGCCATGTCAGTTGCAGTTTTTTAAAAAAAGCGCTCATTCTTTGTTTCAAGTTCAAGTGGAGCGAAATCTGAGATGAAATCACAACTGAAGGCTATCCAGGAAATACTGAATAACTGTGATCGGCGGCCCGAGCCACAGTACCATTTGGTCAGGCTCATGGCTGTTATGATGATGATGATGATGAATAACGGCCCACATTTCCGAGCAGTCCTTGTGTGCACAGTCCCCACGACAGCACAGTGGTTCTTTTATGTCCGCTTATTGACTGCCTAGTGCACATGCAGCGAGATTACAGTAATGGAGTAAGTTATGTATTTCAGATCTTCAGTTGTTTCGAGCCGTTGATCTGAAGACGTTTAATCCGATCATTCGGTGACACAAGCTGAAGCGTGTGATAAAACTAATAGGGGTCCTAATGTTTTAATGACCTGGAACAACAGTACTTGGGATTTGTGCTTGAGCAACTTGGTGCCTATTCTTAGCTAGTTTTCACTCAAACATCTTAGTTCTTGAACAAAGAAGTCATGGACGTGTGTGAATGTGCATGTGTTTGTTGTTTAGCTTCACAATATTCACAGACTTTAGTATGCCCCTGATGAGGTGCAAAGAAATATGTTCGAGAAATGCATTGTGCCAAAAACTGTTTATGCTTTCTCTGTTCAAATTTGTTATGGAAAAAGTTGTCTCGCCATTCCAGTTCTTCACTGCCACGGTAAATTGATACTTGTTGCGGCAATATAACTAGTAAATTGGAGACAATAAGCTGTACTAATCTGCGCCAGAAGCGTTGTAATCAGCATTCGGATAAACACAACATTAAAACGTTTGGTGTCCAGCTCACTAGCATGTAAAGCAAAAATGCCGTCACAACACCGTTTCATCCCACAGACTTCAATATACAAATTGTAAACGAGTTTAACCTGAGTACGCTAAAAAACCAGTTCCAACCATTTGTTGATGATGAGCAAAATCATCACTACCAGCTCGACTGTAATCTAGATAAAATGATCCGTACTTAGTTATGTTGTATATCCAGCAGAGCACAAAAATTGCACTGCTGTGCAGCCGAAAAATTCTGGACGATTTGGTACATTCTTATGACGGTTCAGCCTCAAGACTGTGGTGGGAAGTGAAATTATTCAGGTAGGACACGAGAAAACGAAATGTTCCTGAGCTACTAAGACCAGGACTAGTTTAAATTGCACATGCGTTTTACCTATATGCATTCCAGATTGATGTATTGTAAACAGTGATAAGACTTCATGAAAAGCCACCGAAGTATATGTGCTGTTTAATTCAGAAACGTAGCATTTGAATGAACGTGTCGTACAAACACTTTTTTCACGGTTGTGTCATCCATCTAGATTTAGCAAGATGTAGTGAGTTGGTGATAGCAAATGGTACACCTATTGGTAATTCAACAATACACGGTCTACATAGATCTTGCAACCAAGGGCTGTTTGCTTGCTGACAATGTTCTTCGAAGTGCCACAGTGCCCATGTTTTTCGATTATCTAAGCTTGATGGGTCATTCTTCTGAAGTTATCTCGCTCTCATATTTTACAGTCGACTTTTACGGTAGTGGTTTCGCGTGAAGTATGTACCTCACTAACAATCCACTTGTAAAAAATGAGTTGTCTCAGAAAGAATATTTGTTAGCTCCCTTAACACTGATGATAGGTCCAGCTAACCACTTGTCGGAACGTTCTGTCTACGATAAATACGTTTTGCCCGATACCTCTTCGAGGTAAATTTCTTTCACCGTTGAAATGGTTAGATAGCAGTCATCTGATTGTTGTTTGCTGGCGATCAGCAGTCATGTCAGTCGGCTACCTTCAGCTGCGTCGTAACTTGCCACAAGCATTTCTGCTCTATGTTTCATGTGGAAAAGATATGAGATGTGCTCTAGGTGTAAATTTAACGTCACACTGTGTCAGGAACTATGATCCTGCGTCCCATTGCGCTATGCACAAACATTGTAGAAGATGCCTTTCAAACAAATTGTATTTCTGGGTGTTGGTGTCAATAACGACATATAGAATCAAAATAATTCTGGAACCATGCCCGGGGATAATCTAACATTCTTAGTAGATGGTTCAGAAAGTCAACAACGCCTGAATATCACGAAAACAAACGCATTTATAATGGACATAAGAAGGAGACAGTAGGAAACTATGGATTTTCCGACGTAACTGAACTAACGCAGATCAGATGGTTCACTATAGAGGAGCGTATTTCGGAGGAAACCATTGACTGATCAATACCTACAGTTCCATAGCTACCTACCGCCCAGTCTCAAACGTGGTCTGATATGTTGTCTGACGAACAGAGCAAAGAGGATCTGTACAGATAAGATGATAGAGGAGGAACTAAATAATTTACGGGAGATTCTTAGTGCTAACGCCTACCCAGAAAAGTTCATCAACAGTAACATACAAGATGGACAATCGCGACCTTTACTGGACATTGCCGATAAGAAGAACGTCTACTTATTGTTGCCACTCGAGGATGACTCAGCTACAGAATTGATATCACGTCAAACTACGAATTATTATGCCGCTAGCTGTGTTGCCACACTTCATTCAAAACAGCCGGTTCCACTGAATTTGAAGGATAACGTGTATAACAATGTTACCGATTGTCTTGATCTATTCATTTGACTGTTCCTGTGGTTCAGCCTATATAGGTAGCACTACTAGGCGTTTGTCTGAAAGAATCTGCGAACACTGCTCCGGTTGGCTTCACTCTGGGACAACAAAACGCACCAGTTCTTCCATTCTGGCCCATTCGATCGATTGTAATCAACACGCAGACACGAAGACAGCATTTCGTACCGTCTATCAGGTCCCGGCCACCTTGTCGTTAAGGGTCAAATACCACTTCCTGTCGATAGCCGAGGCGGTCGCAATCCAACTACGTCACCCGGATCTGTGTGTGCATAAACAATTCGTTTAAATCCTGGGACTACCTTGGCCGAACACGGCCGCTCACCCCGTGAAACAATTTGCCCCATCCCACTGTTCCAGCCTGATTAACAGTGACTAACTAGAACCAACATAAGTTGTGTTCCTAACCACAGCGAAGTAGTGTTAATACTTTGTCCAGTTACGTTTCCCCTTCATTAATTTTTGATCAATAACATGTCAACTCGTCACTTAATTTTATATAATTGTACCAGCCAAAGAGAAGAATTTATTGGAAAAACCTTCTGTTCGCTGAAACTTTGTTTTCCATGAATACCACGGGGATTTTCAACTAACTGAACTATGCTGTTCCATTTCCCAGTCTGTCACACAAGTCGTGCATAAAGTAGAAACGGTAAGGATCATGAGCAACTCATCACGTTTATCAGTTTTGTAGGCTAATTTTCAGGCAGTATGGTTCTAGTTGGAGTCAGCATGCTACATTAGTGTTGGTCGTTGACCACAAAATGGTGCACTGTCGAAGATAAATTGGTGTCCTCGAAAGTGATATGATTCTTTTGTTGAAATTGGATTTTCCCAGCCTTTGGGACACCATTCAGCAAACTGCTGTGGTTGTTCGTAAACAAAGATCATGTGACATTATGTCACATTTGGAGGATAACCTGTTTTGTTTTTCATTGTTACTTGAAAAATTGTAGCAAGACTACAACCACAATGAAGAAATCACAGCACACTATAATCTTGGGGCTAAAGTGGTGGTATACACTAATTAAAATACCAGCAACAATTTAGGGATAAATTTATGGCACCTTTGGTTTTAGTAGAAGTTGCGCAATCACATTTACTGCTAGTCATAATCAACTGTTCTGATTTCTCATCACTGCAGGGTGTAGTTTATACCCCCACACAGTCACATGTCACGTGAGAAAGCACTCGTTCTTGCGAACATGTACGACTAGCATACACTTGAAACTGCATGACCATAGTGTTAAAGACATCAACACATTACTATATTCATTGTTTATTATGACCACAACCAACCCGACAGAGATTAAACAAATATTGTTACACATTTATGTGTAACACATCAGGCTGAATAGCATGATATCATCAGCTAGTCCACCTAGCATCATCCATCCACTCTCTGGTAAGCGAAAAATAATCTTCTATTCCTTCTTCCCTCTTACAATGTCTGGATTTGACAGCATTTACGGAATCAAACCTAATCTCATTTTATCACACAATTCTGATCATTTATGATTCACCATATTCTACTGTCAGATTGACTTGATTTTATAACTTGTAGTGATAGATATTAATGATGGTAATAGTCGTATTAGTCCACTTGATATAGACACTTGACATTCCGTCAAATTCACTAAGACGTCTACATCTACTTGTACTAGTGAGTGAAATATACATCTGCGTATTTGTGTTTTCCTGGCTGGACAAAGAATGGTGTTTGTTCCCTATAAGCTGTGGCTTGTGAGTCATCTCGTATCAAGCATTTGCTAGTCTATTCCAATCTCGACAGTTTCGTTCGTTTTGACATTCTGCACTTAACTAGTTGATGACCAGAAAAGGGTCATTTGCCCGTAAGCAAGTTATGCCTCAGGATATTTATTGTTACGAGAACACCTTTTGAGCCAGCTACGTGAATCAGGTGAACAAGGAGTCATTCATAGCAGTTAATAAACTTACTACTTAATGGCGCTTACCATTTTTACAAACGTATGTAAATCGAATCTAATCTAGAAGAGGGCAATGCTTAAACTGACTAACCAAGGTATTTAAGGTTTTTTAATAACTGTTTACAAACAATTGCACTAGAGGTAGTGTGCCGTTCCTTGTCAACTTTGGGGAATCAAACTGGATAGCGTCATTTTAGAGCCAAATGAGAAAAACAAAAGCTGCATCCTTTGTGAAGAAAAGCTTCCTAGAAACTTGGACGGAGGGAGATGTGTTGAGATATGACTGTGGCCTTATTATTTTAATTCTGTAAGAAATTTGTCGAAGGTAGGAAAAGATACAACTGACTTTCTTTTGAACACGGTGGCATCGTTGGGCTTCGAACGAAGTTGACACGATGAGAAAGAAAGTGAAGATACAGTGTTCAGCGTCAGCACATATTAGGAATCTCTTAGCTGTGGTTATAAGTGCATGATGACCTATCAAGTGTGACAGCCTAATGGCCTTAGAGACTGCGACGTGGCCATTTTATCACTGCACGACCAGACGCCACTGTTACAGTGATATGGCTTTGGTCCTGTTCAATGCAATGTACACATGTTTGACTTACCAGTGTTTTCTCACAAGCGTCCCCCCAGGTCCGATGCTATTGTTCGTCTTTTTGTATGGGAAGAAGTGCTGGTTGGCCCGACTCTTAATCAAGTTACCCTACACAACAAACCATCCAAGGTGTGACCTGTTCACTTATGTCATATGTTGGTATATCCCAACCGGGTTATTTTAGAAAGTGTGACAGACATTTTTGTCTCACCACCGATATCGCCAGTCACACAGCGCAAGTAACGCCACGAATTTAAGCACACATGCAGAACAAACTGTTCACGCGAAGACACATGTCTTGATTTGTCCTCAGTAGGATGAAAGTACCGATTTGAAGCAGTTCGTCCCTTTCATTATGGGCTGCACAGGGGGACAAACTGACAACTAGTTGCTCATGTTACAAAGGTGTTCAGAAATACCCAGAAAAAGCTTCAGACTCGAGCAGCTTGTATAAAGACCAAGGGATAACACCTACTACATTCGATAACAAAGCAAAATCTACACAGGACACAGAGTCAAATTCTGATGGTTTCCTGAAGTAACCGAAGGTGCATACTTCGGTTTGCTGACGTTTTGACTATCAAACGTCACAACACTCTGTGTGTTCAAAATCAACTTTAGCTGACGATGATACTACCCTGGTGGTCATCATTCTCATACTTTTGACCTTCCTGTCCCTCTGTCTAGTTTTTTTTAAGACACGTGGGCTTCGACCCTATGTTTAAAGTTAGTCACATGTCCATGTGTGATCGACGTGTACGGAGGGCAATTTCATCCTCTCATGAAAATCTGATTAGAGTACACCCCGTCACTCCATTCCATTGCCGATCATGGTGTCGAACATGGTTTACCTCAAAATTGATAAAAGTTTGATATTTTTCTCCAGTTCTTCTTCAGACCTCTTTTAAGGTACTTACATGACTTTTAAAACACATAACCACTGTTTCACGATTTTTTCTTGGCTTTGTTATTCCTCTCAGACACCAACCGAACATATGCAAACACACCACATCGTGTAGGTTGTTTAGAGAGAAATTATTTTGAATTCAAATATCATCGTTATTGTGGTTATTTTGTCTGTTTTGTGCGATGATGTTTACGATCCTCCTGATTGATTTTAATGGTAGTAATTAGGGATGTATTTCACCATTTTTTATCGTCTATCCTTTTCGTTCTATTGTGGACTCGAGTTCTTATTTGTCGGGGTATTCACATCATTTTATACGACACACTGTCAAAATATCATAACCGTTTCATTCATTCTCAATTAAACCCACTTATCGAGGCGCGATATTTTGTCTACACACTATCCAGTTAATCATTTTTCTCAGTACGTGCATCCACTGAGTCGGGCACATTTTAACATCACTGACATCTTTAGGTTATTTAACAAGTGACCTGCTATTAACTACTTTGGGCCCCACATCCACCCACTTTTCAATGATTTTGATATTCCGAGGTTTTTCTCCCTTGATAACCAGCTAATACCATCATAATGCAACATTGGATTAACAGCCTAGGATTGGAGCCTATGAAGCGCTCATGGAGCAGGATTATTTATTTCCTCCTATGGCTCTTACTGGTGGAAACTTGATGGCTAATTCGCTGGATCTTTAAACTACCAACGAAGTATTAAACCTTGTTAGTTCAAATACTAGCCTAAACACATCCGCTTCTCGGAACAGTCCTCCAGTTGTTAAAAAACATTTAGAACGTCTTCAGGCTTACATAAGCATTTCTCGGTACACGCTAGAAATTCATCACACATTACTGCACGACACATTGTTATTCCGCTGCCTTTATTGAGAGTGAATTTATCTCCACGTACAACTTATCGCAGCGTGAACAGTGAAAATAACCGTGACACCAGAACGCGTACTGTTTGTCCCGCCTTCCCGCTACTAGGTCTTATTGATGAACGTTGGTGAATGCTGTACTGATTCATACCATAAGTGAGATTTACACTTCCAGGTCTACGCGGAAACATTTCCATTCAACAATCTGTGGTCGTAGGGTAAATCGATCGGTCACGAGCATCAAACAGCAACTTCAGCTGCTGAGGTGAAAAGTCCTAAAAAAAAACATCAAGGACAACGATGTGGTGCACCTAAAAGTTCCACAGTAACATGCATAATAGTGTTGTATTGAAGCGGCCGTGGTTTGTCCTCCCGTCTCCATCTGTCTGCGATCCAAAAGTCCATCGACATCATCCACAATTTACGCAACGTTTCAACTATCACCCTGGTTGGCTCCAGCCAACAGACCTACACATCTCAAATAGAAGTCCCGACTCAGGCACATATTTCACACATAATCTTTCTACCAAACAACCCTATGCGTCAAAACCGAAGGTTCCTAATTCCGAGCTAGCTACACCAACCCGATCAACAAAATTGTGGGTGATGTTCAACTTGAAATAAACCAAATCCTCTACCACTCACCAAAAATCAAAGAAGTTAGAAAACATTATGCATCTGAACAACTCTGTCACGAGTCACGGACCGTTAAGTGGTGCTTCCGTTGATCAGCTAGTAAATTTCAATTTTCACTAGTAGCAAAATAATTAACGTCCGCCACTGTACAACTACTTGAGATAAACCCGATTAGTTACCCAGAAACCGTCGTCGCTGTTCAGACATCAGTCAAGACCATTAAAACTTGACTTAGTTTATCATGCACAGATCTACTAGATCGTCGGGTTGCCATACGTTAGCTGGGGACCAATCCGTTTAATTAACCAACAGTGGCATCCAGGGAACTACACACGGAATTAGCTGTTACGGACTGAAATCAAGCACATCTACCATACAGTGAGCAACTCTGAAAGTCTTACGTAATGGGCATCCGTGTACCTTGTGCCTCTCACGAAAACGGCTGGAACACTAGTAGTCATCTTTCCTTCTATGGTGACACCGGTTACAAAGTTCCCAAGTATTGTTTGGGTATATCCAGCGATTACTGTTCTGGACATCGGCGACTAGCCGGTTCGTTGTGGACTGGAGGCGTAAGACAATGGTTCTGCCTAAACAATAGTCGTTAAAACAACACCAGACCATTTATACATTGCTATCAGTCACGTGTACTGGGGAGGTTTCATCCTAGTAGACGAAGTCACCGTTTAGTACTCACCGTTGAGCGATTATTCCTAAGATCGCAGGCCATTGAATAAAAAGATTTCAGCGTAGATAATTGTATCGACGTATGGATAATTTACTACTTCCAAATTTCCTGAGGCTGAATTCTACAAGATCCACCTCACGGATTAGTGTAAAAGAGATATGTACCGCTTACTCCTCCGTATTGTTAGATCCACAGTTCGGTTGAATCCTTTACTATCCGTACCAGAAACATACAAGGTTGCTTCCCTTTGGACATCGCCATTTAAACTCCAAAAATATCTCCTGTAGTTTCTGACAAGCTATTTGATCACTATTAGCATCGTCAACTAATAGATCTGTTCAGAATGCACAACATCATACTCTTGGGTTTAGACTTTTAAAACATTGCAGTCACTAGTTCCACATACCTCTGATTGCTTCCCGATTGCTTATTGCAATACTTACCTTAACTGTCAATCAGCTGTTTCAGCGAGAGCACGTGATGATATTATGTAGGATTATCCTATTCACCTATTAGGCTTAGGGCTTTACTGCCTAAATACATTTGCCTTTGTTGTTTGTAGTGGAGAATAGCAAAGATGCCATTTGTTTTGGATCACCCGTCAGCTATTCTGAGTAAGCTTAATGAGGTGAAAAATTGCGAAGTGCATACTTCGTGAAGATGGCAACCGGGTCCAGACATATATGAAGTCAAACGAGATGAGTGTAAACGAATGTATGTAACAACCCCATGCTCATTACAACAAGCCAAATTGTATCACAAACAGTTAAACATTAAGGAAGTGGGCTTGTTGCAGTATCCTCATCATCAGCATCTTTTTGCCAGAGTCTGTACGAATGGTATGAATGTTATCAATTCTGCCAACCTGGGGATGCGGCCTACTCTGGATACCTTCATAGACAGACTATACCTGTAATACCGATTTGATGCACATCCATGACGAGTCCAGGAACGCCGCTCAAACTTAGAAGTCTCCGATCGCATCCGCTGTGCACCAACGTAAGCGGGATGGTCTACTTTCAGGGAGGTTATCTATAATCAGCTCAATAGATAATCAAGTGTCAACGTGGTAGGCTGTTAGTGAAAATGGCCAGTCGCTATGGTAACCTGGTATCTTGAAGGCATCGACAACAAATCCACATCAAATATGACATCAAAAATCATAGTGAAGAGGCCGAAAACTGAAAAGATGCTTTGAGCGTCTCTCAAGAATGACAAGCGGCCGAGATTTCTGATAACCCACTATAAAGTCTTCAGATGGCCAGCAGATGGTCCACCTCTCTAGCGAGTCATCGACAGGAAGTTTTGTGTATGTGTTGTGCTGCTTTGACGGATGTTGCCGCTTGCAGACCACGAGAAACAAAACTTGTCATGTAGTAATTTTAAGATTAGAGTGAGCTATCCTCTCAGTCCTGTATTTTGCTAATGTACTACACACTCAGTTGGCCAAGTTTTTCAGTCAGACAACAGGCTACATTCACAATCAATAACATTGTGATAGTGTTCAATGAATTTCACATACGGTCGCTTAATTTGCTCCATAGTAACTGTATAGACGGACATCCAGCTCCTCAATGTCACTATTCTGCTGAGGTCTATTTAACCCAGTTATAAATGTGAGATCCAAGTACAGTTTGGTATCTCACATTTTAATTGAGCCCCAGTGATAATTACTGCTGCATCTTACATAAGACAATAGCTGTTTGCATGTGCCTGGAGGTTGGTTTTTATTTTCCCTTGAAATGATATTAGAAACTGCACTAAATGGTTCGTCCAAAACCTATGTCACCAGAATGGCGCCGTATACTTCGGATTGCACGTTAATGTTTTGTGATAAAAGTCATGTTTTACTTCAAGCTATATTCTGCCTGCTAGTTCCGATCGGTATATACGTGTTTACTAAACGAAGCTTCATTCATTAAGACGATAGTCCAACAAATAACGAATGATTTATGTACACAAGAAGTAACCACCATGATTTATTATTCAGTCGAAATTCACATTCATTTATGGCATTCCATGATGAGAGGCAAAGAGGCGGAACTCTATCCCTTTAGGACTTCCATAAATGAGGTCCGTTTATATCAGGGTTCTTGTGCAAGTTACAAGTGGAGGTGTGTGGATTGTCTCTTGGCCTGAACACGACAATCGACCATTAGAAAGCAGTGTCTATCAGATGAATAGAAATCAATTATTTATTATGTAATGTTGTACTTTCAATCACCTCTTTCCGATCATGTTAGTTTCGATGAAATTACTTGAATTCTCACTCCTTAAACCAATGAAGTAAATTCACAGAATCCATCGACTTTTTTGGGTATCTAGTAGGTTCATTTTTTTTAAATCAGTTTCCTCAGCCCCAAGTGAGTGTGCCTTTATGAGGGATTCATCATTCGACGTAGCCATTACAGTTCATATAAGCAGAATTCACGGAAAACTTACACAGACTGAAGGTATGACCAGGCTGCCTGATACATGCACCTTAACAACCAATGGGAAATATGCGGAACCATGTAGGCAAAAATTGTTGCCAGTATAACTCACTTTTATGTCTTGGACAAACAGTTGCCAACTCTGCAAAGACATATTGTCTGCACTGGTGGCTGGACGAGTCGACTGCCCAATGGACCAAGCTGATAACCTTAGCACACGTTTTCTCAGAAAGACGTCTGCATTTGGAGAGAGCTTGCCAATGTGGATGTGTCGATTACAGTTTTGTGATCATCCCCACACAATCTCGTTCTGATGGTCCTAACAACTCGAACACAGTTTCCATTGGTAATCTTGCACGATTAGCCAATAAACTGTAACATTCGTATTATTCTATTTTCTCATGTGTTGTTCAAATTAAATACCTCCAAAATTACAACCTGAACCCAGTCTGCACCAATTTTGCTTCCGCAATGAAGTGTTACTAACGGACAGTTACTGACTGCCCACAAATTGCTTCCAAACAATAACACCTCGGTCGACTTTGACTCTGTTTCAAATGTTCCCAATCAAAGCCTATATTTCATTTCCTCTTGATCCTACCTCTAATGCGGTGACTCCAGTATAGACACGTGATGAATTTGTGAATTCTTCATACAAATGAATTCAGAAGTTTGTTAGATGAGTAAACAATACTGAAATATCTGGAGTTAACTTATAACCATTGATAAGGGACCATCTCTCTGATAGAAAAACACTACATTGTCACATGGTCTCATAGACTTGCTGTACAGTCTTCTGACGCACCATGGAGCTTAGTAAATGGTAAGATTCTACTAGAATGCGGCAGGTAATTCCTTAGTTATCATAAAAGCCAGCAGATTTCAGTCAGTCCTCACTTTGTTTGCAAACCTATCACATTTTTGACTACAACCTATCAGTACACATGATTATACATCGGTTGGCGTAAAACCAAAGAGGACAATACCATCCATCATGCAACTACAGTGATTTTGCCCCCAACCTATCGGATTCAATTGGTTTTGAGCTCCGAATCAACATTCACTACTTGAAGGCCTATCTTACTACAGCCTCTAGTCGAATCGGGTAAGCAAACTGTACACTGAAATCGACGAAGCAGCATAAAGTATGCTCTCTCAAGTGTTCGTCTTTAGGTTTATTATGTGATTTTTGCTGGGAAAGATAAGAAATTTATGACTGTGAATGAGACAACTCGTAAATTTCCAAAATAGTGGAAAAAGGAGGGTGTATTTACATCCAGATCATTCTAGAATCAGTGGACATAGTCAGTGTATGAATATAACGGAGATGTAAACATGCAGGGGAAAAACAAAAGAGTACAAAAGTCAAAACTGAAACGAACAGATTCTCAGGAAGTCTGGTTTTTATCTACCAAATTGTTCAAAAGTGGATAGAAGTTACCGAAATGACTTCGTCGTTGTATGCATTCGTATGAAAAGCCTATGCTTAGGCACACTCCTAAACCATGGCGATGGAAAGACACGTGCGAGCAACACCGCGTCTGGTCTACGTCCGACTCTTACAAGTTGCACTTTGGACAGGATACTACGCAGGGCGGTGCATGTGTCTATTGATCATAAACCTAGACCAGTTAGAATAGGACTGGATCAACCGACCAAGGCAATAGCAAGATGTGGCATTGTAAAGTACGCCAGTAAATGTTATAATCTTCATTATAAACGGTGAACTGCTTTAGGGACGCGGTTTGAGTGCAGTCGCGTTATGTCTTCCGTAAACTGTCTCGGTTTACGACTGGTTATCTTCGTCTACCGGTAAAAGTTTCCTCTAACTAATCTGCCTGACTCATCGGGTATGTCCATCACCCATGTTTTGATGTGATCTAAATATCCACGGTGCTCTCAATGTCGTCTTGATTCCTGGCTAAACTGATGATCGTTGACTATTACTAACATATTTATTGAGGTAATCGAGTGTACACGGGACTGATTTCAAAAAGTATCTTCCCCTCCTTATTCTCTGAAAACATTTCCCGTCTTTATCACGCATCTTTCCTACATTAGGGGCTGGAAAGTAACAAATGCAATCGGTTCCATGGTTTTTGCCAAAAATAAGGTCTGCCAGAGGTAGGCCTTTGTTCGCTGTGGGCATCGAACAATAAACAGAAAACAGTGGATCTTTTTTTGTTTGTAAAACTTTGACCTTTTCTTTGAGTAGTACTCTTTTAACAACTTATAATGCACCTTCAATCAGACCGTTCGGAGGATGATGATACGGCGTCTACCTGACATGATATCTTCCGTTACTGTCCATGAAACACCAAACTCTTGCAGTGATAAGCGAAGTGTCAGTGTCTATAAGTACAGTTTCGGGAATGACGAACGTAGTGACAGATGAATACGTTTTGTTTCAGTTGACTCCACTGTGGCTTGCGAGACCTGATACGCCCCTATCCACTCAGATTATGTACTAACTATCAACAAAATCATGCTTCCGTTGGACGAGGCGTAATAATCAGCGTGGATGACTTGAGATAATATGCGCGTGTAGCCTAATAATTCTGTCTACTGAAAAACGCTGAATCGATCTGCGTGAGTCTTTTGTGCATAAACTGTTGACTCATGCAGTTTATCTGCCTTGGAACTGACAATATTCCTTGCTTCATGTAAATCCAATCGTTGATTGTTTCTGTTCTTATTGCTATCCACATGTCCTTTGTATTCTCATGTTTCACTTTCTGCACTGAAGAGAGTAAACGAAATGTTCACATCTCACGACCTATGCCTTCTGTCGTTATTGCTGATTTGGTTAAGGACATAAATAATCTTTCAACCGTGTGTATTGGTCGTTGGAACACTGGGTAAGACTATGTTTTAAGCCGATGGTCTGGTATTGCAACAACTACGAGTCGGTGGTTCTTAAGTTAAAAACTCGATATATGTATATATTATATTAGGGGACAGTGGTGCTGCCATCATCAAAACTGTCAGTAAGTTTAAACATTGTGAGCCTCTCTCGAAGCAGGAAGAGGGTTCAGTTTAGAATCAATCCAACGAAGGAGCCCTGAAGCGTTCTATTCACTGGGCCTTACGGGAGTGTGTATTTACAATCTACCATGTATTCATAAAAGAACCACTTTCCGGACCTATTATGTTGGAAAGGAGGAGCACGACTTTAATAAAGATGTTGTTTATGTCAACTGTTCTCAACCGAACAACCATCTTAAAACACTACACTTGGTGCTATAATGGTCAGCCGGGTTTTACTTATTTATCTTTGAACGAATGGACGCTCCCTGTAAATTAAAGGACATCCAGACGTAGTTGGTCAGAAGTGCAGATGAATGATATTGGAAGTTGAGTACGCCATAGTAAGAATGCCGGTAATAATGACGGAGTTTAACGAAACAGCCGTAAGAGAATATAATCAGCTGCCTCATGCTGGGTGTCAGCGGACACAATGCACAAAAGCAAGTATATTGCTGGCCGGAAGTCATCCATGACATTAAAATTTATATATTGGAGTCCCATGATTACTGCTTTCTGATTGGAAGTGAACAGTGAAAATGGAACAGCGTTTTACCTTTTCAGTCCAATAAAATTAGAGATCTGCCTCAATTGGACAGGATGGGATGTTTTCGATTAAGCGTTAACGGCAATCAGCACTTCACCATTATAAAATATCTCACTAAATCGATCAAAGCAACCGTCCTACCCAATCATCACGTAAACACTACACGCATGGGCTTGCTGAAACACATTTTCAAAGATATTGTAGTTCTATGAACAATGTTAATCAATCAAGACTACTGCTTCATAGATGAAGAGTTTTGGGGGTGTTTGAGTTGACTAGGGACTAAGGAATTTTGCAGGACAACAAGCAAACTCCAGATAGATGGATAAAAACGGCACGATAGGTGAATAACTGGTAGCTGGAGGAGAAACGGGAAGACTTGTTTTCATTGATTCTGCTAAACCAACACTCTTCCCCGCAAGTTACAATAGAGAATTCGCTATCCAAGCTAGCGTATAACCGAATGCCACAAACACATTTAGTAAACAACTTGGTGTGTTATTTTTAAAACGTTTTAACAATTTCTCCTTGTTACGTATGACTTACCACTTCATAAACTAAAAACCTTTTTCCGGTTTAGCCTTCAGATGCATGAAAATATCTTGTGTTTGGATCATATTTAGGATGAGCCGTCAATCAGTCTTCTGTCTATGAATATTCGTGGATTTACTTTTCAAAGCGCCTCGTGTATCCTAAAATTTTATAAACACAGTTCAATAAAAAAAACATACTGTAGTATGATTGGTTCCATACCTGTTATATTGGTTCATATTTTCCTGATATTCTGAAGTGATTTTACAAAGTTCGTGCAAAATGCGGTACTCACACTGGTGTGCACAAATTACCAAGTACTCGAAACCGACTTGGTAAAAGTGTTATTCACCTGAAATTACAAAAATAAATAACCATAATTTTTGATACAACGGTATGATCCAAATAATGAAAACCACGGTCAGTACCAAATAATTAAATATGATCTTTGGCAGCTTAAGCCACGAGTTTCAGTTTTACGCAAGTGAACCAAATAATTCCAAGTCACTTTGCTTCCCAAACTATGTTGAAGCTTTGAGAAATAAGCCCTTTGGTTTGGAACCGTTTTTCTCCACTTGCGCCCTAAAGCTTCACACACTGTCAGACGCTAAGTTCTAATAGTTGTTCGTCTAAATATCCGTCATTTTTTCCAAAAAATCTATCGTACATATTGCAAACACGGGCGACTGAATTAAACAATTCGCATGATACTAAAAGTGTTTGGCAAACCAAACAACTAAAATTTAATAGAGTTTAGCTGTATAGCCTCTAGTGAGATAGCAACTGATTTACCAAGGTTCCGTCCCTGCTGTCATGCCCCCTGAATGCCTGAGTCGTAATAAGGTGAAGATGCAAAAAAGAAGATTTTCAAGATTTTTTGACCCTACCATCTTTTGTTGGCTGCAATTGGTATTTATGTGGGAGGGTCATTAATTTCACGGAAGTCATTGAAGGTCGCTTCTGAAAGCGTTTGAACTTTTCCAGGGTGAATCGTTTCAATTAGAAACGGGTGAATTCAAGAGGTCCATTTTAGCGAAAGATTAACGTGAATAGACCAGGAAGTCTGAAATTGTAATACTTTTAGGGACATGGCTACAAATCAAAAGGCTACTTTTGAGATCGTGAACTCATACGACGTCCGGATTAGATCTGGTGAACACACCATAAAAAAGACTTGGCAATCGTGTGAAAATGGAACAGTTGAACATATGGCAAAACGGATGTGCGTGCGGTTAAACAATGTCCACTGAGACTTGTGCACATAAAAACTAAAGCCAACTGGATAAACAGGTCAAATTTTGCTAGATACGCAACAGAAACCTACCATTCCGCTGGATAAATGAGGACACAGAAAAACCTTTTCATACAATTCCTCGAAACCCTGTCCATTAGTTATGCCGCATCAGCCCTTTGTTTTATCGTATACTTTAAAGGAGGCTGTAGCTGCTGTGTTGTGTATGCAGCAACCGTGACGATGTAAACCATCGAATAAGACATTCGAGTTCCATTTCGTTTACAATTGTTGTATGCGTTTGTAATTTCAACAAATTCTAAGCGTTTAATATTAAAACTATACTTTTTCTTTATTCCTCAATATTCCTGATGAATATCAGCTGCAAAATACATAGAGTGAAAGCCGTAGTATTTGTGCTTTGGAGATATCTCTAATTTTAAACCCACTTGGCTCATAATTAGTTTCCTGTCTACACTCAACTGAACAAATCACATTTCTTAGGAAAACCAGGCAGTGTGATTTAAACACAAGATACATCATTCAAAACCCGACAGTTGAAACAATTTACGCGCTCACGATATTGCTTCTGGAAGCAACTCCATTGCGTCGTGCGCAGCAGGTGCCCAGAGTATCGCAAACAACCTGCTTCTCTCCCAGAAAATGATTGACTCAATGTGAACTGTGACAGTCATGTATAAAGCAGCAAAGTTTAAAAAAAGTTGATCCAGTTACATCGTACTTGAAATTGTACGTGAAATTCTGAAACCGCAGCTCTCTTTACGTCAATATTATTGCACGCGCATGCCACTAAATGATTAATGGCTATGCTCAGCAGTTGTAGGATAGCATACGAACGATGATTTCGTTTGCCGAGAAAGGTTAAGAGCTGACAGAAACCAAATGACAGAAAACGGCAATGTCGCAACTTATGATACAGATAAGTTCTTTGGGTCGATCGGAGCATCTAGGTTAAGCTTGTAAATGAGCTCGGGCTACCTGATAAGCATAAGGGCCGGCAAACGTTTTGTCATTCCGGTTGACCTTACTAAACAGCAGCTATTTTCACGTGCATTCTTTATCGCTAATACACGTTCAAAATCCATGCGAATGTTTTCTTGAGAACAGTCGCTGAATCATAGTCCGACAGAATATGCATAGAACCACTTTGGATGAGTCTCTCACAAACAAGACAAACTCTAAAGACCACAGTTCCTAATTTTAGAACGAACAAACGAGTGTGAGATTGTGATTAGTAACAGAGTTCAATTAGAAGTAGCCTCTTCACTATATGCATTATACGGCGAGTGGTCCGGCCCGGTTGTAGATCATATACACGTAGCAGTACACATGGACAGCAAAGTTGAGACTGGCGAAACGAGGCCTTTTATTGAAGGATGATAAGTTTATACGAACGTGAGAGTTTTGTGTTGCAAAAAATGCTTGCTGCTAAAGCAAAGGAAAACAAGGATGGAATTAACCTCAGGATGATGTGTTGTCTATCAGATGCAATCTTATTCGAGTCAAATTGTTTTTCCACTTTACAACATAGGTCAAGTGATGAAGCTTTAAGTGAGTACAGGACGCTATTTTTGAAACGTTCTTCTCATTATCAATGTTTTAGACATAGGCAACAAATTCGTTTAATTAGATACCGGTGTTCTCTGTATGAATATTAAACTCTTATGCGCTGAAGCCATCTCACACCAGCTCGTATTCTTCCTTTTGAGTACTGATCGATTTTAAAACTATTCTACTCTTCGTAACGATGTGTGAGTGAATTAGATACTCCGGACCGTAATAATAGTGTTTGTCAATATACTGAGTAGTTGACGGCATTCGAAAAGGATTAGCCTGTCACAGCGACCAAAGCCGAAGGACGCCTACGGTTCAAACCACCACCACAAGTGACTTGCGCTGTACCACTTGCGATTCCACTCAAACATCACGCATGCTATGTAAACCCGAAGGAATAAGACCAGTAGGTTTGTAAGTGAGGCCTTTGTGTCCAGCCCGCCAATGCTGGTTAACCAATTGAATGGCTAGCATAAGAAAGAAACCGTTATGTCCCGGAAAGTAAACAAAGAGACTGTAATGACAAGATCTGAACTGACAAGAAGGACGTGTAAAATATAATACAAGAAATATTTCAGTATACGAGTGTATGTTGGTGCAATCTAGAGAGGACAAGGATGAAAAACAGCATTCAGGTTGGACTACGAAAAGAATAGCAGTACTCATCAGGTCGCAAGGAACATTATATTCAGGATAATGAAGCCACATTACATACATCTTAAGTCTTAAGTAATTGCGTGTTGAACCGGGTAGCCTTTGGTTATGCTGTGAACCTGATCGACAATCTACGGGACGTACTCGCCAGACTCGTGTACAAAACTGTTGAGCACGGTCGTTGGATGACTGAGTTGGCGAATGCCTAAGCTCGAAATTATAATAACTTGTTTTGTTCTGTTTTGATAAAACACGCCGAAATTATAGAATAAGTTATTAAGTTACAACAAACGCAGTTTGTCTGAATAGCCTCCTCTGGTAGAAAATGTACAAAATTAAGCCCTGTATTTATCGCATTGATGTTTGAGATTATCTGCGGTAATTATTTAGGGACGAACGGGTAGACGACTGTTCAGTAGTTAGACATGTAGTGACCTGAATAAGTAGTGAAAGCAGAATATACATTTCAATGCATTGCAAACAACGTTATTCTAAATTACTTTAGGATGTGGTTGTTTTATCATGCGGTTCATGGCGATTACAAACTAGTTCTCATGAAATATCAGACAGAACAACCAAAAGGATAAAATCGTGCTTTTTTCTAAATAGCTTTTCGTACACTGCTTGCAAAACATTGATTCCAGTGTAACGGAATCCGTGAAAGGTTAAAAATGGTTTGCAAACTCGAATGATTAGTTTGACTACACCACCGGTCTCAAAAGATTCAGACGTAATCTGTTCAGTCGTTTAAAACCCACCCTAGATAGGCCACAATGTGGACGTATTCAACAGGTCCAGTGGAAATGAGACTTACATTGTAAATTGCAAAGATTTTATCAATAAGTCTTAGTAGTCGTTGTTAGATGTTCGTAAACAGATTGTACTGAAGCTCGAGTACTAAATTGCAGTGCTAGAAAATTCGTGACAAGTACCCATTTGTTCAGGCATACTTTTCATGAACATAATCGTCACGCGTTGTGTTTAGATCGTCCTTACAACCTAGGTAAATGAACGTGTGTCCATATTGTCGGAAATGTTTATCCAGTAAACAACAAAATTTGCTGCTCTTGGATTTTTGAAAGGAATCCACAGTTAAATATGCATAGGGTTGCATTGTTTGATGATAAAAGCACAGTTATGAGAACTTACAAGTTAAAGTGATCGGCTCGCTGAGATATTATGCTGATTAACGGGACGTATATAATAAGTAATGCCGGCTTGGAAAAATAATTCGAGATTCACCTTCCAATGCCAGTGACGCTTAATGGACAAAAGGTTAAATTGTCCATTTTGAAATCAAGCCTGTAAGTGGTCCATATTCACTGACTCTAATTGGTAATTAAACGGTTAACTTTCTCTGTTGTTCGGACAAACTTAGTTTTCATAAGATTGCTATATAAACTAGGGGAAGTGCTTACCACCGCGGTACTCGTGCCTTACTACAAACCACTTATTTTCCGTGCTTTGGGTAAACTGAGCACTACTGAAAATTGGTTGTAGATTCAGACCGTTTTCCGGATACCTCTGCTTGATAACAAACATCCATCGTGCCGATTGTGGAATATATCTTCGCTGAACAAATATTGTATGAGTTTTCAGCGTTTAAGCTAACGCATATGTTTGATGGCGTTACCCTTGTGTGGTTGGGTTGGCTGAGACGGTTTGAGTTAATCGTGTATACTCCGTTGTCTGTTGTTCGTTGTCGTTATTCGTCGTTTTGCGTCGTTAAACTTTGTTTTATCTGTTACAGTCAACATGCGCGCTCACAGACCGTAGATCCAGTTACAACATTCTGGTGAACGGTTCCTGCGTTTTCGGTTATGATTGACGAATCCGATCATTCGAAACGTTTTCTGGCATAACAACTCAAGCTAATCCAGGTGCTTACTGGCCGTTTATCTACACTGAACTTGGCATCGCGGGCGTCGGCTGGTGGAAAACAATCGGTTGACGCTATCTGAAGTGGTACCACTAAGTTTCCTTACGATGTCCAGGCTAGCTTCTAAATGTTTGTCGCCTGGTTCATGTGGTATGAGGTCTTGTAGAGTGTCAGTCTGGGTATGCAGAATAAACCGTGAAATGTCCGTCTCCTTCTACGTAAACTCGGTACCGTCGAGACTAAGTATATGAAATTCACTCCTTCAAAGAACACACTCCACAGTTTTTTCAAAGAGGCGGTTGAAATGTTGCGGTCCAACTTCGGTCATCCGTCTTCCTTGTTCAACACAATGTGCCAGTATGTAAAACTGGCTAAGTCCGACGACGATGACTACGCCATCTATACGGACGTGGTCAATAGCGAGTGTCAGACCTTCAAGCTTGGTTCGCTTACTGGGGACCAATTCAAATGATGGAGTTCCGTCTACGGTCTTTATTCTCCAAAAGGTGCAGAAATCCGTACTCGCTTGCTCAACAGAGCCCCACGACGACGCTTCAGATGCTCACTGCTAAATGCCATCGCCTCACCAACCACAAACACGGCGCCGAGATGATCCAACGCTGCACGGATGTCGTGCACGCAGTACGCTCTGGCTCATTCACATACTGGTCATGGAGTGGTACGCAGATCCACGATCTCCCACGACATCCTGGCCGCGGTTTGCTTTCTGTAAAACTTGGCTCGCATCTTCAGCGCTCAAACGCCAAGAATTCACCTCCGTCTCCCCACAAGCAGTGGGTCGATTGGCACTGTCTTCGGGACTGTCCTTTCAGACATCGCCGTTGCACTCGATGTAGTCAGTTGGAGCGTAATAACGATATCACACTGTCATCGGTTCATTTATCTCCAAGGTACAGTACAGCTCAAAGTTTAGCTCCAGGCCAGATCCAAACCTGTTTGCAGGTCCATGGGCCTAGTGACCACTTTCCAATTCAACGTTTCTGGCCAATGGAATTTTTGAATAGAGTTGACAAAAGACTGACATTACACGATTTATGCTCGAGCAGATTTCACTGCATCTCTACCGGTGTTTACTGCAGACGAGTTAAAATGTACAAAATTCCAAACCACACGACAATAATAAAAGGTCAAGTTCAAAACCAGTTCAGTTGCTACCAAGACAGCATCAACGTCACAAACAGTTCTTTTTGTACACACAAAATGGGTTGACGGTGTCTGATCGCAGTCGCCTCGGCATATCGTAGCAAAAGTTTGTTTCGAGTCGAGAACAGAACACGAAATGACTTTGATGTCAATCACATGTTGCATCATCAAGTGATGCTTAGCGATCGATGATGCTGGCTCCTTCCGGAGGTTTGCTGTCGAGTTGCCTGATTGTGTAACCGTTTGTTGAACCCGTTTCGGTAAGTGTTCAGCGACCCTGGTTCCAAGCTGGCGCTCAGTTCTGCCAACATAGGATGCTCTGCATCCACATTTGTAATCATGGATTACGTATGATTTGGCGAACTGAGACGTTGGTTGCTTAACCGGGTGCGTGGGAATCCGGACTGTTCTGTACACGATCACTGGTTTCGCGGCAAAGAACGTGCGTACAACAGCTGACCTTAGGCGTTGTTCAACTATTCGACACACATTGTCTCCCTTGAACGCCAGTTGTAAAACTACTGTCTTTTTGGCGACTGTGGGTTGAGATTTGTTTTGTGCACTGCTCGTATTGAACTTCCTTATGAATTCTTCCGGATAGCCGTTTTCTACTAAAGTCTGTTCTATTTGGCGGAGTTCATCATCAAGGGTGTCACTGGTGCAAAGCCGTCTGGTCCGGTCAAATAGCGTTCGTACCAATCCTCTTTTATATGCTACTGGAACATAGCTGTCTAAGTGTAGGTACTGACCGGTCCACGTATTCTTCTGATATATAGCTGGTTGAATGGATCCATCAATTCTCTTAATCATATTGACATCCAGAAACGGCAAACCGCCACCAGCGCCTGTGATAATTTCCTACAATTAGCTGGCCAATTGCAGTGTTTTGTTTCATTCCCAAACACAACTATTAACGGTTCCTGCCAGGTCTCAAATCTCAATTTTCTCGGGCCCGACTGGCTAGGACAGCTTGGCCTGGCCGATTTTCCAATTCGAGCAGTCTGTAACCAGGTGTAGTCCCTTCCCGCGCCACGCGATGCGACAAATGAAATCGTCTAATGGTTTGTGCTAGTGTTTAAGGAAGATCTGGGACTCTGTTGTCAGACCCAAACAACCCTACATTAATCGTTTTAACTTTAACTCACCTCTCGTCCGAAATGATTGGTGCTGTACGCGGCTTTGGCGCTCGTGAATATAGAGCTCAGATGTCTTGAGGAACAGGGTGTCCTCATTCCTGTGTTGTATTCTACCTTGGCTGCTCCGACTGTCCAAGGCAAGGAGGCTTACGGCTAGATTCGGATCTCTCCTTGTTTTTCAACTGGGCTCAATTCTGCTTGGAAGTCGAGCTGCTATCCGCTTCCGCTACCAGAAGATCTGTACTTAATCCTCAATGGTGGAACTTATCTGGTCAAACTGGATCTTGGTGAAGCTTATCTAAAAATCGAGGTCGTAACCACGTCCCTTGATTTGGTCACTGCCAACAGATACCGCGGGTTATCATTATAACAGACTGCTGTATGGTACAAAGACAGTACCTGCAATTTTCCAGAGGGTAGTTGACGCGTTTCTCACTGGGATTCCCGGGGAAGCTGCTTACCTGAACAACGTCCTTATTGTCGAACGCACTCAGGATGCATTGCAAGGCCGAATTCATGCTGCCCTGGGGCGTATCCACGAATTTGTCTTTCGTTTGTAACCAAAGAAATGTCAATTCTTTCTTCAGTCTACCAAATACCTTTTCTTCACTTTTGATACAACCAGCCGCCATCATGACCCCGAGAATATCCGGACTATTTTGCTGATGCCGCCACCCAGGAATGTCTTTCCACTTCGCTTCTTCCCTGGTTTAATCAGCTACTACAAGGCATTTATATTTTTGTTAACTAACTTCCGTGCTCCTTTCAACCGTCTGATGAAGAAAGACGCACATTGGCACTGGTTCACCGACTGAGGCTGTATTAGTTTAGCTGGAACCAAAGCTCAGCTTCAACCCGCTGTTGACTTACTGTAACCTCAAGCTGCCGGTTGTCGTGGCAGTCGATGACTCTAGCTGTGCTGTTGACAGCGTCGTCCTCCGTATGTTTCCTGACGGATCGGGAAAAGCGATAATGCATGTTTTTAGAACACTTACATCTGCTGAAAGCAACCACGGCCAGATAGAGAGGCAGGTCCTTACATTGGTGTTCGCAGTGAAACGTTTCCACAAGCTGATCTATGATCGACCCTTCATCCTACTGACAAATCATGAGCCACTGCTGTCCATCTTCGAATCAAAGAGGCACCTGTCAGTGTATTTGGACAACCGACTTCAATACTGGGCTAACATCTTACCCGGCTATAACTTTGAGATGCATTATTGGAAGACAAGGGTTTTTGGCAGACCGATGATCTCTCTGGCCTCATTAACAATCATTGACCAGCTGAAGAAAATGCGGCAATTTCAGTGGTGTTTGTTGAATCAGATTTCGTCCGAAAGTTATCACATGCCGTCCACGTCCCCAAGGTCGTTGCGGCCGACATTAAGCTAGCCACACGAGAAGGTCCACTCCTCTGCGAAGCTGTTCACTACGTCAAAGAGAGGTGGCTTACCGCCACTCTGACAGAAGATCTACAACAAACACAATAACGCCGTGAGTCTCCCTTCTTGATTGTAGACTGCTTACTATTTACAGATCGTGTCGTGGTTCCAGCCAGTCTTCGCACGCTGGTCCTATGGCAGTTCCGCTTGGGCCACCCAGGCACCAGCCGGGTTTTTAGCGATCGGCTGCAGCTGTGCTTGCTAGCCTGACATGGATAGTCACAGTGAGGATATTTTCAAAAATTGTTCCAGTTATCCCCAAGCTGCCTAAAACCCAACCCACCAGACGCTGATTCGATGACCTTAATCAGAGTATCCATAGTCAGTGGTTCATTTCAATTTCACCAACCCAATAAACGAGATATCTTTTCTCGTCTTGGTTGACACATTTTCCAAGTAGCCTGAAGTCGTACCACTGGTTTCACCAATGGGGACTACTAATGCCAACAATCTTATACGTCTGTTCAGTCAGCTTGGCCTCCTCAAAACCATTGTATCTGATAATGGTGACTAGTCTACGTCCCGTCATTTCCTGGAATTCTACAGCCACAATGCTATCGAGCACGTTCGGTTGTCCGAATATCAGCCGCACTCCAAAGGGCAGGCAAAACGCTTCACCGACAACCACACACCTTGTTCTGTTATGTGTTACAGTCACCATACGCGCTCCCAGAGAGTAGATTCCGTTACAACACTTTATTTCTCTTGTGGAAGGAATCTGCTAGGTTAACATCTCTGTTTGTTACCAACCCTCAGCTTTTTTATCCTAACACTCCAACAATGCACCGGTAAACTGCAATGAGGTGTATGTGATAAATTACTTGAATCTTGTCATTTTTTAGTCCCGCACGGAGAACGAAAGTAAACCAGACAAGCGTTCGTGCAACTCTGAAGCAGTTCCACCAGAGATATCTGAGGAAAATACAGGTTTAACTTAAGAAAATGTTAACACTGAAATGGTGCAACTGTACCATCACAGTGAGGGTGTGGGAGCTCTAGATACGTACGCTTGTTAGTAGCATCAAGAGACCTTTGCGTATAGGGACTACAACAGGGGACCTGGTCCACTGGAAGGTAGCTCGAACTCGTCAGTACAACGCGCCACTGTCGTATCACAAGTTCGTTGCATCGTCCCTTTTCAATCATTAACCTTGGAAGGATTTATGATTAAGCCAAAGGTTGAACAACTAAACCACGTGCTAAGTGACTGAATCAGCTATTAACCGCTGACAGTGTAGCATGTGAATTTATAAAAACCATCTATTTGGTAGGACGCCTATGATGACACTCCGTAGCTATCTGCGACGACAGTACATGGAATGGCACTCAGTTACCGTAAATTGTGGCGTATCGTCTGAGAAGAATTCAGGTTACGTAGAAACACTCCAAACGGTTGTGAACGGGTTTGACTATAAGACTGGCTTACACGTTCATCACTTACAGTTGGTGCAAAATTCTTTGGATTCAGTAATAACGGTAAACGTGGGATTAGTGCAGTTCATCAATTATGAGGTCAGAGCAAGCTGGTTAGACAATTCAATAAAAGTGCTTAGATGAACAGTAGAACGATTACCGTTGATTCAAGATCCAGTAAAGCAAGAAAAGGCAAATAGATCAATGGAAGGTGAGGAATGTCTTGTTTGTTGGAACAAGGAAACTGGTTTTAGAGTCTACGGAAAATAGAATAGCCATAACTGTGGCGAATGTTGGTGAGAGCTTATGGATACCCTTGCCAAATATAGTAAAACCTGGCCACTTTCTATTCAGTCCCTCAGTACCCAGATTCTCGAGAGACAATTAAGACCGCTCACATGACGAGAAAAGCTTGTCATCATTTCTCTTATCGGACGTGGTAAAACGTTGTCAACATGACCTCTGTGATGGCACTCAACGTGTGTCTGGTGACTGGTTTCTAGAAGAGCATCTGTTAAAAAAGTGTCGTGCAATGATCGGCCAAAGTACACTAGTCGACTCACGGAATATAAGTTCACACAAATCTCAAAATGTGCTTTCTTCTTCGACCACGAAGTCGTCGCTTTCGTCCTGGATGTTTGAGCTATAAGCTGCTAGGTCGTTAGAGCAGATAAACTGGTCAAACTCGGAGTCTAGACGAAGAACACTGCCTAAAGTTAAAATGCCGAAATATTCTACAAGGTATTCAGTCTATCTGCCAAACGAAATCCGCAAGATATTCCACAAGCAGGTTATCAGTCGAACTGTACTACTCACGGGCAACCAGTCTAGTACATGTACTTAACTGTCTTACTTATGGAGAAAAATTGTACCAACAGAGGAGTACTACGGAAAGTTGTTTTTCTACATGAAATAAAAAACACAGAACTAATCGCAGCCGCCCCACTTTTCAGTTAATCTCGATCGAAAGGGAGAACTATTGTAGAATTTCCCCTAAGCTGGCGCTCGGCAGTGGTGTTCTTCATGTTCACGTAGTGCGACAGGTTGGAAAAATTTTCAGTGATGTTCTCATTACTTAAATCGAAATGTTCCAACTACTCATGAGTAATCAAACTTTAATTCAACAGTTTATGGATTTTGGGATGTTGAACTCGATAAGAAGCCTTGATTGTGGGGACATCGACCGAAGTTAGCGTGATAGTCACTGTGTCTTTGCTACAGCCAATCGAGCAGTTTGAGGATTACTCAGCGAAGGGTGTGGTTGAGCGTTTACATGTGATTATTTAATCGCTTCTTCTTTGAGGTCAGTGACTCGGTATTGCATACGGTTGCCTTATGAAGAGGTAGTCGATGTTCTATTCCTGGCCGTGACAAGTATACCACTTACTGACCAACTCTAACAAAAGCGAAACCTGAGTATTGTGATTCTTTTCGGAATGGGCCCGCCGAAAACTTTTGAAGATGTGGCTGCTGTGATCATTTTCAGTGTTGTTCAATTTATGTAAAGGATTAATACCCTATTGAGCAGTAGCTCATTAGGAAGTTGTAACTTTTGAATTCCGCGTGCCAGGTTTATCAGTATTACTGAATACTTGTACATTTGTATTGAATGAGCCATCTGAATGTCACTCCTGTGAGTTAACTGCCACACAATTCGGCCTGCCACTCTTGTTTATAGGCTATAAATTTTTTTTCATGACCTTAATTGAGGACGAAGATACCCACAACCACAATCATTCCATGGTGTAGTTGTCCGAAACGTTTCAAACCTTTTGAAGGCATGACCGGAGTTGTGTGTGATGCACGACGTATCATTCAGTTCTTTGGCCTGTTGAAAATGCTCCACGAGAATAGATCGAAATGGACTTTAGCGATAAACGGAAACGGCCCAGCGCAGTTGACATAGATAACCGTGAAGGAAGGGGACACACTTGAAGGTATGTGGCCAAGTGATCCAGTGTTGGCAGTTATCTACTCCCGTAATCAAAGGAATTTTGCATAAACAGACCACCAAAAGTGACTGTACCTAACTACTTGCGATTCCACCACACACTTCTAGTCCTATGTAAACCGAAATGAATAAGACCAGAGGGTGTGTGACTGGATTGCCGAAATTCCTAACCACTCACCTTGTTCACGCAGTTCAACGATAAAAATATGGGATGACTCCACTCTTGTGGTCCACGCTGGGAAGAATGATATTGGAAATATGAAGCAACAGGCTCAATATAAGTTATGTATTAATGCTTTCTTAATGGCGGTACTAAAAGTAATTGTGAACTGAAGGCACACAAAGCCTTCTTCATAAGGAATGGTAGAAAACCAACATAGCTCAATATTCTGAAAAACGGTAATATGTGACGTGACAGTTAGTAGCAATTTCGGTTCACTTGATCATCAAACACGTAAATTACTTAACCTACTTGTCCCCAGCACACTCACTATCTCTTCATGGATGGACTGTTCGCAGTGGGCTGATGATTCCTTAGTCTTAGGCAGCCGGTGCATTCGTCGCCGCATACGTCGTAAGGTCGCATGTTCATGCCACCTCAATTCATGGCGCATGATGTTCCGTTTCGTACCACACACCTGAATTCATTGCTGCAGAGGCGTCGCCTACTGAACTTTCATACGCATGCCCGGATCGCACGGTTCGGCACGGTCTGATGCCGTGGCTTTTGGCTACTAGGATTCCGCTCAACGAATGTTGGCCGCTCGTAAAGCAGCAACTTCTGGATTGATTTGTCTGCCATCCGACAGGTGAATCCTAGCCGGTTTACTTGATTGACTGTCAACATCGGTACACTCCTGTGTGTGTCTGTTCGACAAGTGACTACTCTGTTTTAAACTGTATCTGACTACAGTACACGAAAGTTGGGCTCATAGGTTGCAGATATATACTGCTCAAATACAGCACATATGGCAGATGAAATATATTCAGGTTTTACTAAGGTACAAAATCGTGGGCAACGTGATTACGCAGTAGATAAGCAGTTTGTTTCCCAGCTTCTGTCTGCCGCTCATCCAGACACATCCTTCAAAATGTCAGAAAGCAGCTAGCAACTGGCGGCTTGGCGGGGACGGAAAGATTGGTCAAAGGACTGTGACCCAGATGGCAGACGCCTACGTGCTTGCATTGAGGTGGACTTCAGATTAAGCCAGAAAACCGAGCTCTGAAGATGGCTAGGGAAGAGAAAACTTGTTGTCTACGTTGGTATCCGAACAACTGTTGATGCAGAGCATTGCAGTCACCTGGAAGAGAGTCAGTCATTCAACAACGTCAAGCAGATTGTTGTGGAGTGCTCCTTCGTGTCACAGTCACGGCACTTGGTTAGAGCATAAACTCTAAGACGGGTGGCATACTTACTTCGATGGGGTAGCAGTCGCTCTGATAATAATCGAAGCCTGAAACCAGGTAATTCACTTGTCATCACAGGATTGATGTTATCAGCGATTGTGAAACACAAACCGTGCCCCTGAGCACAATCTACTGGTTAGCCTCAGTGCCAACGCACAAGTACGCCGTCAGTAGTGCAACACACAAGCTTATGAGCAAAACAGATTTCACCTGGTTGCTAGCAGTTATGGGTGATTTTCAGTGCGTATACGAATCCAGTCTCACTCACTAGTTTATTATTTTTTCGTCGGTTTGATACTTAAATACGTGCAATCGGCTGGTCACTCACTAGTAGTGTAGTTAGACTGGTAACCTGATTGTGAAAAACCGTGTGGTGTTAAGTGGATAGATTAAATGAAAAACTTTAAATATCTATGGACTAACCATATGTCCTCACTATGTGCAAAGGATTAGTTCTTCAACACATCCTCTGCCACAATCCGTTCTACATAACGAAGTGACTGATTTGCCATTCTGGCCGACTGTAATGCGCGAGCTGAGCTCAGTTCAACAGTTTGGTCGGAAGACACTAAACCCGCCATAACTGATGAAATCAATGACAACAGCAACTAAATTTCCACCTGCGTGTATTGGTAAATTGGCTATCACAAACGTCTGATTCCAGTGGAATCAGCGGAATCACCCCTGAAGTGGTCGACATCATTCTCCCAATTAAGTGATCGCACGACCATGAGACTTCCATGGAGTATGCATTACCTAAATAAAGCTTGGTGCTGAAAGCAGAACTGATACCATGCTGGTCGGACTCCAGTTATTCATTCACGTTCGCAAGTTCTTGTTGGTGATTAACTCATCATTGGCGACGGCTGGATTTTGGGCGACCACAGAGGGTGTGTTGATCATAGTTTTCATCTTGTTACGGATCTTGGAACATCGGCACTGTTACAGACAGCCGACAGTCGTGGTTTTTTGGACCTAAAGGCTGCTTTCGACTCAGTTGCTCTGAACGTCCTCTGGAGCTGTCTCCTTTGTAAGGGAGTACCAGAGAAATACGTGAATCTCTTGAGGTAACTGTATGCTCAATCTGCATGCAGGGTGAGAGTTTATGGACAACTGTCTCGAGCGTTCGTCACTTCTAGTGGTGTTCGTCAGGGGTGTCCGATTTCCCCCTTCCTGTTCAATTTTGTCATGGACGACATTCTGGAAGGTGCACTTCGAGATTACAGTGAGCTTGGGGTCGAATTTCTTCCTGGCGCTAGACTGACCGATCTGGAGTATGCGGACGACATTGCTTTACTTAGCACCTCTGCTGAAAACATGCAGACCATGCTGGACAGTTTGAGCGACCGGGCTGGTTTGTACGGAATGCGCTTTGCACCTTCAAAGTGCAAAGTGTTGCTTCAAGACTGGGGCATTTCCACTCCTACTTTCTTTATTGCAGGTAATTCGCTTGAGACTGTGAACAGTTTCACATACTTGGTTAGCACCATCTCGTCAGCCTGTAATATTGCTGATGAGATATCAGCGAGTAAAGCGAAGACACGAGTTGCCTTTGCTAAACTGCGTCATCTGTGGCGTCGGAAAGACGTCCGGTTGTCGCTGAAAAGAAGGGTATATAATGCTTGTGTGCGCTCCATTTTGCTTTATGGTTCGGAAACGTGGCATGTTCACAAAGAACTTATCAACAGACTCGCTATGTTTGACCATCGTTGTCTCCGCCAATTGGCCCACACAAAGTGGACTGTTCGCGTGAGCAATGTGGCCGTTCGCCGGCGCGTATTCCGGAATGCTCGGGATGCGCGATCTATTGGTCAACCAATCACGGTACACAGCTTGCGTTGGCTGGGTCACGTACTCCGTATGTCATCCGACCGTTTACCGTACCGGGCATTATATACTGAGACCACCAACAGTTGGGTAAAACCGCGTGGTGGTCAAGCAACAACGTGGTCACGAAATATGAAGACTCTGACTGCTCCATTGAGCAAAGTGGGTAGGTGTCGCCTGCCTGACTGGGGTCCTCGTGATCACTCAAACCGCTGGCTAGAGACGCTATCCGAGATGGCGATGTATCGCAGTCAATGGCGTACCTGTATCCATACCATTTCTAGTTCTTCCGCTTAGTCTTCTTGTTAGTAACGTTTTCTTCTAGGATATTCCACGTCACTGTTGAGGTGAACGGCGGCCCGAGCCACAGTACCTTTTGGTCAGGCTCATGACTGTTATGATGATGATGATGATATATACAAAAATCACTTTTTAAAGTCCAGTTTACATCTAGGCGGCCTCTATAACTGGTATCCAGTGTCAAAGACGTCGGGTTCGACGACAACAATACAGGTATCTTGAACCTGGCGGAGGAAATGAATGAGGAGTTTGCTGTTTTCATTGTGAACCCACACGAAACCTCGCCGTCAACGTACTTAAGAGTTTCTGGCAATCATGGATGGTCGCTGGATAAAGCATGATGAGTTGACGCACGGTTAGACTGACTACCTGCAAAACGATAGGCTTGTGATTTGGTTAAGGCAAAATACGATCAGTCCATGTAGTCTGCTGATGCACTAGCGGTTTGGCTTCTAGTGCTCCGCAACCGCATCCGGAATACATCATGAGGTTCTAACGCAAACATCTTAGGGGTAGTCTGCTGAGCAGTGCTATAAAAAGTTTTCGCAGGAATCCAGCTAGATCAGTCTGGCGCAGAGATCTTTGAGATGAATTTATATGAGAAGCAGCATAAAGTCCGGGTTATTCGCAGTTCGATTTCTATGGTGTTCACTGCTAGCCATTTCCAGGAAAATTACTGTGAGTACTAACGCATGTTGTGGGCTGTTTCGTAGATTTCACCAGGGTTTGATTCCGTGAATCCCAAAATCTTTAATTTGGTTTGGGGGTACGTTTTGATATCCAGGTATATTCGCTAGTTCAGTTAAAGTGTATTTTCGTAAGAATGTGATGGCTTAGTCCTGTGGGTAGACCTGTAGTAACAGTAACATTGTTAATAATGGGACGTAGGACCGTGTATTGGCCACAACGTTAGTTAGCTTATAGTTGACTATGTTAAAAAAGACTGCCCTGCTGAACTCGGAAGACTACGTCGACGATGTTTAATAATCGTTTGGTGACTGTTCACCACTTCGGCGGTTTGAGTCTGCTCCGTGACTCGACCCTCTGTGATGGCGTTGCCTGCAGTTAACGATTCGCTATTTTCACAGTGTCAAGGGGAAACGACTACCTTCCTCAAAGACGGTGAATATTCCCAGATCGAGTTAGCTTTTTTCATTAAGATGAAATCTCCCTTTATGTGAGCATACCATTTGAAACAGAAAAGGTTAGGTAACAAACTGCCATCTGTACTACCCGGGCAAAACGTTCAGTCGCAAAAGTCTTGGCGAAATACAATACTACATGGAATATCAGGTTACATTATTGAGGCCGATTTGTATGAACCATGCCCAATAGTTGGGATTTTCTTTATCAGTCGGAACCCTGGCACAGAAGCAAGTAGTGCTGCTTCTGGTCAACACAACAGGACGGCTTCCACCGAATCAAACACACCCTACTGCTGCGTTGGTGGCTGGTTGAATGATGCAGCATCAGTTTAAAAAGTACTGAAAACCGCTGCATTTGACTGGTTTACTTTGTCTGCCCGTTGCAGTTTCACGCCTATCCCAGTGATTATCAGGCCAGCGAATTGCACAAGGAAAAATGATCTGCCCACAAACTAGTCACAATGCGTGAATTCCTACCTAGCGTTGGGCTTTATCTGACAGCATTCACTACCGATCCAGTTACCATGCTATATCAACACCCGTGTCTCAGGTCTGTAGTAAAATAGAAATCCGTGAAATATTTCGGGAGAAACTGCTCTGAAACATTCTGATTGCAGGTACTGAGGTTAGCTTACACATCGAATTTGACCGGTTGGTCTGCTTTAACAACCAAACAGCATATAAGTCAAACTTCTAGGGCGAAACCGACAACTTCCTCGAAGAACAAGAAAGCATAATTTTAAGTTTGTGTAACTTCATGTTCCGTGGACACAAATACAGATTAAAGTCGGCAAGTTGGTCTCAGACAATCAACACATGACGCCGTTTTTTATTTGATCTTCCACTTTCTGAATGGCCATTTATTTATTAACATCTGTAATTGTTTGCTGTCGGGGAAGAACCCAATTCCCCGAAAATACCGTTTTATTTGCAATTGCAGTGGCCTAACTCATTACTGACCTTCATAGTTGGCACGGTCATGTGTCACGTCATCCATCACATGCGTCCTCAACTTTTGTACCAAATTCTGGCACCCGGCCCACACGCACGTCCTCTAATTGGGACATCATTGCACTGTCTGGATCTTTGTCTGGTCCACTTCTGCCCCTGTTTTCCCATTGGTCACAAACCCTTTAAATGCGGTCTAGTTTGTGATCGTGTTGTCTTCGGATACAATGACATAAAGCGGGTCTGTCTGCAAGCGTGTCTTCTCTCTGTGTTCATACGTTAGCATTGGGTGGTTGAGTTGACCGGGAAGATTCGTATTAATCTTGCATATTTCGTAGTCCGTCGTTCAGAACCGTTGAACGTCGTTCCGTTATCTACCGTTCCACTAACCGTTATTCCGTTGTCTGCTTGCGCGCTAGTAGGCCGTATACCACTGTTGGGTTTCATGTTTTTATTGGAAACTACAACGATCGTGATCTGATTGCACATGTGGTTAAGCCTGTTTGTCATTTGCCATTTTAGTTGAGTCTGGATATATGGATCTATATTTTAACAAAAATGACACTGAGATATATGGACCAGACTTACCTAAAATCTCGCTGTCAATCGTCCTGTAGCTGGTGTGGTATTTAGTGCAGCGCAAGTTGCTTGTCATTTCAATCAAGTTTGAGAAAGCAGGCGACAACTGGGATGCTAACTGAATAGTTGCCGCGGTATATGTTGTTCCATTACTAGAAAATATTCCGTAATATTTGTAGATTCTCAATTCTATTGAATGCTTACGTTTTGAGATGATAAAATGTCATTTTCTATCCAGACGTATGCTAGAAAATGTGATAACAATTATTTATAATTTCTTCAGGTTCAAAAGTGGACAGTCTCAGAGAAAGACGGGGAACCACACGAAGTGTTAATGACCATACTTCACGCGATTTTCACACAAACATAATAGACTACGTATGGGGGACTTATTTGCTAGTAGCATAGTTAAAATTTATCTTGCGTCTTCCAGTCTTGTCAGCTAAGGCATGCACAGTGTTGAGGTCAAACACTGGTGCTTTGTTGTCCCAAAATGTCATCAAATCGAGATTAGTAAATAATGCTGGTGTTAGCACTCGCAACTCCTTGTAGTTTACAGAACTGAGTCCGTGCTAGCTTTTAGCCTGGTTTTTAGCGATACAGTTTTGCCGAGTAAAGTGCGCGTCCTGTGTGCTCCACCATGACCGGAGACAATGAATGGAGTGTTCCGGTGCAGCCTACCTACGCATACTGCATGAGCTCTCTCTCCGTTCACTACTGTCAGATGGTAAACGCTCACCGGGACATTGATGTCCGCCAAAGTTTCTTGACTACGAAACTCAGAATTGAAAATTAACTGGCGAAAAATCTATGTAATTGTGATTTACGCGAAATTAAGATGGTGGCAGTTAAAACTGAGGTGTCCAGTCCGACAGGAAGTGAGATGTGGGTGTGGCTAAATACTGTGGTTTTGGAGGTCATAACCATTGCCAAACAAAATAACGGGTCGTCCAGTTCGTATCTCTGAATTGATTCCGGTGAAGTCTACTGTAAAATAAGGAACAGTCTATCAGAAGTTAGACAGGTTATTGCGAGTCAAAAGGCAATGCACTCATCTAGTGTCGTACTTAGTTGTAGACGATGGTTCGTAAAAGCCTTGCATTTCCAAACGAAAGGCACTGATAAGTAGGTCATCATATCCCAGATATTTGGTTAACAAATTGTGTCCCAGACAAACTGAATGGTTCATTCAGCGGGAACCCTTGTACATTACTCATGATAGCCGTGAACGATCATGAATAACGTCTTCTAAGTATTGACTGGCTATGGGGCAATGAATGTGGCCGCTTTCCACTCCGAAGGACGTGTTGGGTTCCCAGTCAGGAGGAAAAGGTCGTTAGGTTGAGTGAAACTGCTACCAACGATGTCGTAAATCAGGAGACCAGGTTCGGGCCTCTGTGGGGTTAGAAATTCATCCACTGATAATAACAGCAACTAGGTTTATAGTAGGTCACTCAAGCTAACCCCACGCTGAGGCCTGACGAGAGAAATTTTGCTCGTGAGTAATACATTTTTATACGAACCAACTACATAGCCTTCTAGAGGCAAAGGGTGATGCTGGTGAATAAGGCAATCTGATGACCGAATTCTGTTAAACGCAACCAGACACCTCGGATGCGACTAAAAAGCAACATGTACACTGATAAATTTTGAGCAGGAAATTCAGATTTGCGTGTGAATTAGCGGAGGGGTTTTAAGGCATGTATCACGGACGATTCAAAACCAGTCTTCGCACCTCAAGACGATGTACTAGGAAAGCAGTGTACCATCTTCGGAGATAGAACAGTAGGTCTCACTTGGCCGGAAGAGGTTGGGGTGGCCGTACTTAGGATGGCTGTGGTGTGACTAGATAGGATTGCATGGACAAAGTTCAGCTAGCGGATGCAGTTGAAATACCTGCCAAGACGTCGGCCCTCATTCCATTCAAATTTTTGGATGTTTATTCGACCAAACATGCAGCGGAGTTTTCACTACATATCAGAGTGCTGTATACGTTTTCTCCAATGTTAACTTCCAACCGTACTGTGGGGTACTGTGGCTCGAGATGTTGTTGGTTCTGACAGTCTATCATAAACGGTGTAGACTAGTAACTTAGCACAAACGTGTAAGGTGACAAAAAGTGAGAAGAAGGAAACAAAACAAAAAACAGCAGATCTTCAGCGGAAAAAAGAGGAGTCATCAACCTTGCGGTTATACACTCTCCATTGACTCAGACATACCACCATATCATAGGCGTTTTCAACCGGCGATCTGGATGGTCCCGAACACCCCAACTGGCCGCGAGGGCTTTTAGTTCGTGACCAACTCAGCCGTTGTCTGCTTTGCTTTGTTTTCGTATATTGGCAACCACATTAAGCAACTTACACTGTGGCAGACGCTTTGTTGACATACAGAGTGATTAACTGAGTCAACCAAGATTTCACACTGTAATTATTTCATTTATTGGTTACGAACGTGCAACTTTCTTAAATACGTGCCGGTGGAATATCCTTGCACAGTCTGCTAATCGATACAAGTTCAATGACAAAGACAACGGTGGTGTAATACTAAGAGCTTATTTACACAGTCTGGACTAATTTGCCTGGTATTTGATCCATAAACTTTAAGTGAGCGTAAATGAGGCTTGAAATTCGAGCTATCGGTAGATGAGTGAGTGGTTTTGCGATGACACCAGGGAAGGATATTTGTGAATGCTTTTCCTATGTTCATGAGCATCCAGTTAACAATATTAAAAGCTGATTAGATGATTCTACCAAGGTACGTGAAACAAGAACCAGACTCAAGAGTCTTTACTATAGACAGAAAGATAGAACCAGTTTCAACCCAATATTTTAAAACTGCACTTTCAAGGTGTAGACTATCCGCCGCTTAGATCGGTCATATAGTACAATCAGTTCGGCATGGTCATATCAACCAAAGAGGATTCAGAAGGCAGAATCGTTTGAAGTGGACGTTCGTTCATGCCTGGCTGAGCAGCAATGACTTCGGATCAGAACTCGGATATGTTCGGTAGACCACTTTTCATTTTGCAGAGCTCTCTACAGCTTGTAGATCTTAAAGCCAATACTTTAATTTTCATTCGTTAATGACAAGGTGTTTTTAACCAATCTTCTGAATTTGTTATACTTTAATGAAGTTTTGTTACCATCCCTTGGAACTAGACTCCAATGCCGTACTGTTGCTGAGGAGGATTCGGCAACTGAATTGTGCGAATCGATTAACCACTGCAGAACTTAATGACCAGTGACCGTCCAGAATCACCTACAGAACAGATCTTTGCAATCTTCTGACGGCTCGGGAAACAGCCAGTGCCTCATTTTGTGTTTGTCACTTCCTTTTATCCCGATTTATTCAATAATCGCAGTATACAACTGTAGATTTCCTTCCTGTTCTAAAACTAATGTCGACATTCGATACATCTACGATCAGTGTAGTAATTAAAAGCAGAAAATGAATTCAACGTTGATCTTTTGACTACAACTTATGTTATTTCTGGAAAAAGACCTTTATCTTTATGAATTCTTGGTGAAGTTATCGCTTTTCGAGCTGCTACTATTAGTTACCATTCCATTACAATGTTCGATAAACAGCGAATACTTTGAAGAGTTCTCATTAGGGATTGCAGCAATCAAAGCCTTTTACCGGCCAGGGTAAGGCTGTGTCCTTCACTTGTATATGATGGAGCCAAAATAACTTAGGTGTCCAACTTAAAGCGCGCACATAGGACACCGTGAGGCACTTTTCTTGTCTCAGAATTGTAACGTGTGGTAGAAACCAGCAACAACGCACGAGTTGAATTTGAATTGCTTAATTGGGCGTCCTGCTGTACTGTTGGCGCCGTTTTTGTTTTCGTTCATGTAAGTCGTGTGCATGACTTACTGGGCCTCTGGCTCATGCTTGTTTGTGTTGTCTCCTTTTACAGGACTGTTACTAGAACCCTCAGTTCGGAAGAACGCTGTCTCCCGGTGTCTTCACGTAGCCTCAAACTTGGTTCGCAGTTGTAACAAACAATCAGAGGAAAGACGGCGGCTTGTATGTTACAGAAACGCCTCGGAAACAAAAATTGGCCTCTTATCATGCTCATCTGCACTGCGTAAACAATAAAACCATCTTGATATGTGCTTACTCTTGGTAACTGGACAATCACTTCATCAATCGTGGCTTGGAATACTTGTAATTCGAACGGTAGAATACTATGTCGAAGTAATCCCCAAATCATTGAGCGCCTTAGAACTGGTCTCTAATGGAATCTGTGAGTATACGTTTGTGAAGTCTTCTTCTGGACTTTCGTAAAATTCTCCGCATCCTCAGTTTTCCCTACGCATGTTTTCAACCTCGAAATCAGCGTTTGTCTATACTCGTCAGAGACCTCAGAAGATTTGTCATGTTGTTTCATAACAGCAACGATTGGCGTGATCTCTACAGAGATACCAGGTCTCGTCAGTGCCTGAACCTCAGTTGGTCTATAAAGACCCTGCTGGGTAAACAGTTCTTAGGATGAAGGTGAATCCGTATACAACAGAGTCTCTTGGAGAACTTAGCTCTGGAATTCATTTGCAATGTACTGACAGAAATGAACGACTACACAACATTTGTCTTTATAATTTAGCTTCGGTAACATTTTTGACGCTCTTGAGTTCATCGGCAACTTGAACAAGCCAATCTTCCCAAAAAATTGACAAGATCTATGGACATTTATGTCCTATTCATCAATTTTCCTTGCAAGAGAATAGCTGTGTCTCTGAACTCGCTGGGAATAATCACATTACACTATCTGTTCATGATAATATGTGGACAGAAGCTTTGATGTAATGTATTAGAAATTTCAGCTTTCTTCTCTTATTGTTACAGAAATGGTCCGAATATAAGCAGTTCAACAGAATGCACCCAAGTTATTTTTATTGCGCTGGATGCTGACATAGCGGACTTGCTGTGCAACAAGTGTCACATGAACAATTTGATAAAATATATCTGTTACAAAAAGATAATATATAACCTAGAGCAATGGCTCAACCGTTGTCGTTCCAACCTAAAGGTTACCTCTGACAATGAGGCGAAAGGCTGTTGACCAGTTGTAGAAATATGCATAAATTTCCAGGAAGATGGTTCTGTTAAAATAGTTGCAGATAAGAGAGGCATGTGGTCTGGTCAGTGCATGAAACTCAGTTGATTCATAAAGACCGTGTCAGGTAAACTATTCGTAGGATAAATGTGAATTCGTACTCAGGAGGATCTCTTGGAGAACGTAAACGTGATAATGCCCACTTTGAAACCTAACGGTTTCACTAAAACGTCCAGATTGGGACACGATATACCACAGTCCCTATCGGAGGAGCTTGTCTATGTAGACAGGAATAAGGTCTGAACAGAAGAGCATTTCAATGATGATTACATGAGGCATCCAATTACACGGAAACTAGTAATTCTGAGGCAAGAAACACTTATTCAGGCGAACTTCGTTATCACGTTGGGAGATGAAAATTGTCTACACCCTCACTCAAGGATGACCAGAGCCAACGTACACAGTATTTACCAGTTTGAATGTGCCTGTGGTGAAATCACTTAGACGGATCATAAAGATATCTGACTTCCGACAATGATGAAGGCCGAACTAAACACTAAAGAGGTTTATGCTACCAAGGCTGCCAGAGCCGTACAAGTTGACCGACAAGTATCCAGACTGGAAGTATTTTGGATGATTACAATAAAAAAATTATTGAAACTGGGGATGCTGGTAATGATAAATATTTTTTACCTCTAGTAGATGAACACGACGTAGACACAGGAACGAAATGGTCAATCGATTGTTACAGAGATCCGAAATAAGTCAGCTGGCTGAATTTCTACAATCGCATGAACAAGGAAAATAATTTTCTCAAACTATGCAACACATTGTAGTAAATTTCACTTTACTTAGCGAATCACTACTTGTGTATGCTGGGATACATGTGCGATGCAGTTCAATCAACCGATGAGGTAAAAACAAGTGACTCTGTACGCTATCCGTAGTGATCGGTGTTGTTGTAAGACGTGGCCTATTATGTTATAATGTATCGATGATTCCCCTAATTTTGATCTCACAATTTTGTCTCCATTGTTCCGGCCACATTTTTCTATCATAGTCATAAACCATCTGATTATGTGGAGTACAGTAATCATATAAAAAGGAATAAATTTATTACAGACGATCTGTCCATAACGACTTCGGAAAACCTTGAAGCAAAGTAATGAGTCCTGGTAATGTTTATATGGAAACTGGTATGTACAGGATAGATAAATGATTTTAACTAGACCCTGACAAAATGGTTTCTCACAGTCTGACTGAAATGGCATGAATAAATGGTTTTCATCCGACTGCGTTCGAATAAGTTCGTCTATAAATCCACTTAAACTCGTAAATTTGCTAGCGAAAGTTTTAAAAATAGAAGTCACATTGGCTTTATGATAACCTAAATCGCAACGGATGATTGATCATAATAGTAAACGCTATCATTGGTTTTCCGTTAAAACATTTCTGAAAGATATTGGGTTGTTTGAAAACAATACTTAAAGCAGCAGATTGCGTTTACCTGTTGACCAAAAGTTTTAACTACTGATGATTAATCCAGGCGTTTTATCGACATTGATTGGGCTTCCGTCACAACTGATCATGGCACACGATACACTGAAGTAAGTTCCTAACCAGTTTTCATTGACTGAACCCGGATTCCGGTTTTGTTAGAGCCAGTCGGCAATGTGCGTCCATGCCCAAGAAGACAGTTGAACCTGGCCTTACAGGTTCACGGGGAAGTCATGTTGACCACTCTGTCCTTGAAGTCGTCTTGAACACAAGCGATTTATCATTGCTAAACTTATATTCCTCCTTCATGAAGTATGCAATTATTTCGGGAATAATGCTGTGAATACGCGACAACCGAAACCCGTTAAAATCAAATGCTGTTCAAATCAACTTCAATTTCCACGGTGTTTTGGTTCTGTCTAAAGTCCTTCACCAAGCGTTGTAACCAAAAATAATTACAACTGACATGATTTGGTCTGATGCAGTTGCCCCTTGATAAGCGTTTGCGTACGTGTGATTGGCGGTGTGCTAAACGTGTATCAAAATAAAGGTACCAGTGCTTTTGACATTATGAGTCACCGTATGTCACAATATGAAATTCAGGTGCAAACTGGACTGAAGTATTAGTGTATGTGTGCTTCGTGCATGAGCTGTTGGAGACATGTGAACAACGTGATGAATAAAAGTTCCGCCCTGGCTTCAATACAGTCTACTCAAAGGCCAAAATAATCTGCTGACAGTTCAGACGTTCTGTTATTCACCGAAAGTGAGTTGTAGAGAGTAACGGTTTACTCACCAAAGTTGATATCATCAACGTGCATGCTTTGCCCTTTTATAGGGTACTTAACGGTGACGTCACTCCGAGACGTTTGCAGTCACTGATCAACTTGACGAACGTCTGACCAGCTAAGTACTAGTTTCAACTGATAGATGCATCTTCGTTCCCAGTCATCATATGATAACACTTTTAGCCGTTCGATTTGTTGCGTTGTGCATGCAATCATCAAATAGTCCATCAGTATAAGCAAGTCTTGGTTGCACAGACGATAGTCTTCAGCAAGGTCGGATGTTAAAACTCAAACTAAAGTTGGTTGGCCAGTTCATCAATGACCAAGGCTTGCCCTGGTTTGTGGTAAATGGTTCAGATATTCCTTACTACTTCGGATTTTAGTGCCATCTGCAAAATACTTATATTACTTGTTGTTTTTTCCAACCCTAAACTAGGCGGACCATCTGCCCACTTCAATTCACCGTGTACTCGGATATCACGGTTTGACAATCGTTGGTCCATAATTTCAGAAACGACTGCGTTGATGCTGCTAAACCTTTTACACACACGCACGTCAGTAAACGCTATTGTGAAACTGATACAATCCTGGGTTAAATCACATGATATGAACTTTCCCAGAAGCCCAGAGAGTTGCGAAACTTGGTATTAATTTTGGCTGTGACTTTGTTTGTGGGCCTGAATTGTCAACTCTTACTGGCAACTTTTTAGACCAATTTCAAAATAAATTCTCTTTGTTCAAATTGATCATTTCCAAACGCACAAACGTTTCAGAGAAATAATCGGTATTTCAAGGGATTCTGTTCCTACTATGGATGTACAACTGACAGTATGTAAGTGGACTGAATATTTGATAGCTACGAAAATGATATCCGAGATACTTTAAGTGTTTTTAGAGTTAAACACTGCGGGAACGCTCTTGATCAATATGACAGCTGATTTCTTCTTTGTTGTGCAAGTATTTGAAAGGTGATTCCAATAACAATGCCGTCATTGCGTAAAAGTTGAAATCAATAGACTCAAAAAACGAATGGCAAAACATAAGTAACAAATATCAGCACAACCTTAATATTGAAGATAGTTACTGCATCGTCTGCATTACGTTTGTCTCATTCTTTTTCGAAGGAGTTATACATTAAGCTTATTTAGAATTCTAACGGACACCCACCTGTATGCTGAATGAGGAAAACCGACTTGACATATTTTGCAAGGAATTGACTCACTTTCAGAACATGTTATATAGAGCCATTCAATTAAAAATGATTTACAGTCAAAGAACAGTTTATATATTTTATGGAACTGTTTTTGCTTCCGACGTTGTCACGTGAATTAATACTCAGAGAACCTTATTGGTTCAGCAGTCTTATTGGTTATGAACTCCACCTTATTTCCTATTTATTCTTCGAAAAGCTTCCGAATATTTTCTAATGACTTCAATCATTTTTCTCAACTCGGTTTCATGATATGCAGTAGTGAAATCTATGTTATGTCTGTACTAAACAGTAAAACTGGCTTATCGAACTTTAGAATAAGCTTTTCTCGTTCAGAATAAATCCGACCGGATTACCATGTAACCGCTCGCAGACGATGATGGTGACGATAACAGTAACTACATGAGTCGTGAAACTTTCGTTTCCACTTCATGAGCAGAGTTATCTACTAGCAGCGTTTTTCAAATTCAGGGATGCATAAAACACTTCTGGATAGACCCTCATAATAGTTATTAGGTTTCCTTCATTAATTTCTGAAAGTATATAAGGTGAATATATCGGAATGACTATACTAGAGTGCAGATTAACACATTGAATCAAATACTCCGGCTGTGCTGTAGTGGTAGACTGTGCCCTTTCTCGCGTTTAATTAACACTCAGGGCTGGCCATCTGGTTACATTTTATTAATCATAGGTGAATGCAATCTGTGCGTTACTCAACGTAACTTCGACGCCGTCTCATCTAACCTCCAACTGTATCCAGTATGAAAATATACAAGTTTACTTCATTATTGACTAAAATATCATCGTAGGTTAGGGCGATTTTTCCACAAATCCTAGATCTGAAACTGTATAGGAGAAACAACCGTAAAATAGCTTGCATTTGTAATGGAAACCTTATCCTGACTATGTCAGAATATTCAACGGAATAGTTGGCACACGTTTTTTGATATCAAAACCCTTCATTATTCTAGCTTGTTAAAACTTAGTCTTTTGAACCCTAGTCAGAAACCAGGGTAGAGCCGACCAAACAAAAGCTTCATCGACAGTCAAGTGGCACTGCTGGCACATGCAGTGTTCATCAAAACCGATAGTCTGTGAACATCAACAACCAAACGCAGTCAGGTAGCTCAGTAGGTCGGTATTTTAGTTGTGACGTTTTTTTTAAAAAAGGTACGGATATCACATGAACACCACAAAATCCTTTAGTCAAGCTAATTCTAACCATGTAAAATATGCGGTTTATTTACATCAGAGGTGATTTTTCAGTTATTCATAGAATCAGATTCTGAGCGAATGACGAACGGTTAACTGAGTAATCATATCGATTGTCATCATAGACCTCATGGAAAATTTAGCTAGTGATTGCAGCTGGGGAATCCTTTTGGCTGACTCGAGAAACAGTGTTTCTAGGTTTGGCGGAATTCAAGCCTACTAAAATGTATCAGAAGAATAAGATCGGATAAGTGTACATAACTGTTTTCTTCGGAATCCAGTGGAAGATGTAGAAGTGCTTCTAGAGTGATCCGTATAAAAGCAGTGGTTTGTGGTTTGTAAGAGATTACCTGAATAATTTCTTACCCATTGCGAAGTTATAAGAAACTACAGCATCAAAAGATGGACATTTTAAGAATACATCAAAAAGTACGACAATGTTTTGATAGCGGAACAAGGAAACAGCCGTCGTAACTTATATTCAAGGGGACTGAACCGATTTATTTTACGTCGACTGCCTGTGTTGTTAGGAGTGTGGAAAATTTTTTAATTCCTGGCATAAGACGAGAGTTTTTTAAATTTACTGATAAATCTAGTAACATGAATTGACAAAGTCATGTCACTTGACGTAACCCCCAGATATGTAAAATTAAGAAGTCGAGTGTGCAGTTGCTAAGTCACATGAGAAAATCCGCGTAGTAATATCTCTGTTCGGAAATTGTCCAAATAAAAAATAATAAAAATCTTCTAACCAGGTTTCTCAACTTAGTTTTGTTTTGTCGGTCGTACTGTCAAGTGGACACTAGTAGATTTGTTTCTGGTCAAGTTTTCGGATGAGATGTGTGAGTCCTTTTTCATACGGATTCTGCAAGTCAGGTAAAATTGGTTTAGCAAAGCCATCAGAAAATCTCATATAATCTATCCCAAGAAATGTTTCACAATGTGCGGACGCCAGCCTAACCATATCACTTATGTTCTGACTGCAATGAACACGCGCAAATAGATCGGTAATAACACTCAATCTCATTTTTATCTCACATCTAACTAACGATCCAAGAAGCCAGTTGAGAGTGAGATTTTCCAGAGCTAGCAATATTTTTTTAAATGATTGAAACCGACTTCTCTGTTTGACAAGTAAATCAATTATTTATTGACCTGGAACAGCCGTGATAGAATTACCACAATTTTGTGAACAAACTGCTTTATACTGTGAAAAATCAATGAATCTTGAATCAGTCTTCTTTACCAAGTCACCAGAATGGCTAAGTTTGTCAGGTGAACCATAGTTGTCTGCTAAACTAGCGGGTGGTATATCATAAGAGAGTTATTCATAGGCTCTGTGCACACTGTCTGAAAAAGCCTAAAACAGAAGGAAGGACAATTATAAATAACCGGCAAATTTCAAAGAATCTCGAAATTTACTCAGCTATATCTTCGTTCCCTTTAAATTGGCTATCTTCAATCAGCTGTTATATCTGTTCCATGTCATTCTGACAATTCGCCTGCAGTTCTTTGAAGAAACGATTTGTCTGTACGGTACAGTGATTTAGTCAATTGTTTCTGCTTCTCGTTATAATTAAATAATTGTGGACATCACCGTTGAGTACTGTGTGTTAGGGTATGTCATATATTTGATATGACAAGCGTCAAAACAGTACGATCAGAAATGCTTTGTAGCATTATTTTCTGCATTCTAATTTCTGTCAATAAAGATATTTGCTGACAAAAAGGTGGGGGTGAGCGAAACTTTTATCCGAACAACACTTCCTCAACCTCATTAGTATGCTCAGAAGAAATCGATATCAAAGAGTGACTGTCAGCTTCCGCATACGCCATATAACGTGCTTAGTGTTTCACCTGGGCTGGAGGTGAACGTTCTTCGTAAAAACAAGTGGGTTTGAGAAACTACCTAGGCCGCACAGATCCCCTAATTCCTCAATGTCCTATTACTGTAAATCTAGAAAAATCAGTTGGTTGAACAGCATTCCAAAGTGCATGCAAATTACGCTCCATCAAAATTGCAATGAAGCTAGAATGCATCACACGAAGTCTTCAGTCACATCCAAAGGTACTTCGCTTTCATTCCCATCGTGAAAGAACAGATCTCAACAAACACAGCTTCCACTGTTCTGCCCGTATCTCAAGAGTGACGTTCGACCCCGACGCAGTACGTCGCTACATAAACTGATCACTGTGAAATAGTGAACCCCAACATGCAGGAATTCCACGAAGAAGGTAGGGAGCACACCATGAACTGTTATTTCCTTAGAGGGTATGAGCGCTAAAAAGATAGTCCGTAACGCTCGTAGTCAATTTAATCAAACTGCAGATCTATAATGTCCGTTGGGAACACGAGGTATCCTTTAGATAATTAGCGATCCGCCCATCCAGTCAACTGAGGTGCCAGTGGAAGAGGAACTCGGAGTACATCGGACACAAACGAAAGACCCCGT
>LUCH01000793.1:0-26558 GCA_013368495.1 Paragonimus heterotremus
GCCACCTACATGAGATTCGACGAAACGAAGGCGGCCGACATGGACATTCATATTTCCGACCAGAACGACCATATCAGAACCATGTGTCGACCGAAGGAGAGCGGCCAGTTCCGAATGGAAGGCGTCCTTGACACCGACCTCACTAGAGTCAGTTGGGGCATAAGCAGACAACACAATGAATAAATTTTCGAAAGTCTTGCATGTAGAACTGGCTTTAACAGAACCGACCAAGCGAACGGCGCACAGTCTACCGTGAACAGGAATCCCATCTACGGCTTCGGCTGTCCAGCTGAGGACTATACCTAGTCCAGCCTTACCGGTAGTGGCGATTGTGGAATCACTCGAAGTGTATGGTCAGTATCGGGTAGACAGTACGGGTGGTGTCAGTTCCATACGTTGACTACTGTCTTGGATTCTAGTCTCCAAGACCAGCAGACCTCGATGTTTAACGAGTTTAACGTTCGTGTGAGAGTGGCCTGTTGACCTATCTGGTTTAGAGTGCGAACGTTGAGAGCACCCATATTACTTCGCATTCTGGGTATAAGCAATGAACGATGGAGGTTTGAGGCAGGACGATGAGATATGGGACTTACCAATATATTGTTACTAGGATTAGCCTTATCTATTTTGTGATTTGTAGGGTAATTATCAGAAATGAAGATTGTGTGGGACGTGAGAGCTAAATTTCATAAAGTAGCAGTGGGGTAGGGTTCAACAGTAGCATGTTTCGCCTCTCCATCTTGCCACCATTTTTGGTAGATTGCACCTGTGGCAAATACTGTCCTTTCTGTTAGACTAACAGTCTCTACTTGGATTAACCGTTGGCCTTATCAAAATCGAGCTTTGGCTCTGATATCGCGTTTTTCTACTTTATCCTTTCCTGTGCTCAGCTGCTTCTGTCACATTTGAGATTACCTGATTGATGCATATGTTGTGGAGGTTATTTCGGACCATTTATTTGTGGTTACTTGAGCCACGTAGGAATTTGTGATGGATGTATTTCGAACGGATTTCAGACCAACAAAACTGTTTCACTTCGATCTGTTTTACCGCCGTCGTTCAGCAAGATCTCACGCTACCGTTTTGCGAAAGCCAGTAGCTCCTTTGAATCGCCCGAGTTAATAGCCGAAATTGTTGATTGTTTTTTACTGTCATCCCGTGACACTTCTTTGTGATGTATCCGAATCTCTTCTACTTATCCAAGTCAATCCCTGTGCATGTTCTGAACCTGTCTTCTTGAGTAATGGAATACGTAAGCTTTTTAGTGACTGTTTGATTCCTTGCTTTTTAAGTTCAAAACACGGGGCGAATTTCCATTCGTTAGTTTAACTGATTCGACTTCCTCTGCATCTCTTGCCTGTACATCATGGCCCCATCAAACTTGATCCCTGGGTCGTTAAACGCCATCTGAATGTACTCACGAATGCTGAGATGTAGCAGCCTGTACATCGTAGTTCCGGAAACAAATGTATTCATTATTTTGCTTCTTCGAAGCGGTCATTTCCGTTTTATATTTTCTGTATTGGATGCCGCTTACGAGTTGCTGTGCAGTCCTCATAGATCTCTAACTGTTTGATCCATGCTTGTGTTGTCTTTATGCCCATATTTAACCCTTCTAAGTTTTATTGTTCCACTCGTCCTGATTTCCGTATTCTGATTACTCGCCAGAATTGATTCACTTTGTTCATGATGGAGGCTGTTAGTGGAAAGGTTACTTATAATCAGAAGAAAGTACCTCCAGTGAATACATCTATATATAACATGTAAATAGCAGTGTATCCAACTTAAGTGAATAACTAACTAAATAACAAAATGCTTGGACTTCTCAAAATCCTATGACCGCGGTGGGAAGGGTTTGAATAGTTGTGGATCAATGATTGTACAAATGAAACCTTGCGGTTTAAGACTGACTGGTGGGTTGATGTGAGAGTAATCCTTGACTTGCGATTCTTTTAGCGGATGAAACTGTACAACCATCGGAGACAAAATCCTCTCGGTGCGACCGTGTACCGCTTAGCCCGTGTGACACAGTCGGGGTACGATGTCTTATGGTATTCCCGTTTCAGATCTCTTATAGTGTGAACTTGTGTAAGAGGATTTGATGGCTTTTTGATTTCACACTGTTCGTGACCAATGACAGTTTCAGACCATAAGTAGGACATTGTGTATCTGGGGTGGGTGAGAGAGACGATAGTACCGACACTAGCTGTGTCTGACTAGCTGAACCCACTAGCCTTGTCGGGGTCCCATGAATGAACGTGGCTGTTTATTTAGGTCACATTACCGTTCAGAATGTAGGTAAAAGGTCATAAGTCGTTAAACCACTTTGATGTATCAAATACGACGTGGCAACGCGGTTGTTAATGTCAACGTAGACATGACAAAATTAGCAGGTTGGTTCTCGAAAGTGCGTCAGCTATAAGTGTCCGGTCAAGAGGACACCTATAAGGTCTGTTTGCAACTAGGATACCATAGTACAGCTCCAGTCGTGTGATCGTTGCACAGTATGATGATTATCCCAGTGAATCCGTGACTCAACTTAAGCCCCCGGAACGTGTATAATAAACTGTGTTCAACCTGTCCTAAAGACGCCGTGGTAATGGCTTACAAGGAATGGTCCCTAGTTCTTGCTCCTCATCCTCAGAATGCGCTGTTCGTTGTCCTTGTAGAACCTTGTTTTTATTAAGTATGTTTTTGTGTACTGGAACCCTATCTATCATCTGGTCATCCGACATAGTGTTTCTTAGTATTGACACAGTTTCTTCTTTTGGTTGTTGTCAAGACTGGTAATATGATGATACTGTGAACTTTTGAATTTTGTTCACATATATGACCACCCTTCGTTTTAGTATGTGTTCCAACGCCGCTTATGTCATATCCCACACAAGCACTATGTGACGTTTACTGACGATGGAGTGTGTTGTAAAACTCACCTAAAGCCATACACTAGACTATCAACACATGATTACAGTGTCAAATAACTAACTTGGATTGGATACGTTATTTGTTTCGCTAATCTGCGTTTCATGTCTCTGCTGTATTTGTGATGTTTTTGAATTTATTTTCAGTAAAGCCAACCATCCCACTACATAACACGCCGGCAGCTGGTAGTCTTGTCACCGTACAAAAATCCGTAAGCCCAATACTCCTCGTTCTGTTTTGTTGTCACTTACACTGTTACTCACATTTGCATCTTTCACTTCCTCAACATGGTGTTACGACATGCGCCTGTTTTGTTTGGGTTGTTCTTCCTGTCCTGGTTAGGAAAATTTATCCATAGGATGTTGTAACTCATGAAACAAGAATTTTACCGCACGAATTTGCTGTGGTTTTTCGTTTTTAATGTTTGGCATATTAGTCACCAACTTTACATATAAAAACTCTCCGTCTGGTCATTCGGTCGGATTAGTTCATATTTTTTAACACTTAAGATTTGAATTATACACATGAAAAGGAAAATGACGGACTCGACAAGCATACTGAGACTGATTTTTTGTTATTGGTTAGCTTTGATGCTTCTCTGAATGTCGTGTAAAATCATTTGGAAATATGTTTGACAGTATTGTTGTTGATTTTTGTGAACCGGAAGAAACCTGGTGGAACATTCTTGACGGTCATTTACGCAGAACGACAAATATTAAGATTGTGTGTGATTGCATTGCAACTAAGCATGACGTTGCAGGCTAAGTAATGTTTTTTTTGAATGCGTGATTCTTAGCGCTCATCACTTTACATCGGTTACTTAATGGCACGGGCTAATAAAAGCCGTAAGCAAACTGTCTTGCGGATGCCGCCCTGCTTCTGCATACAGCTCGGTTGTTTGTTCGCAAGGTTGTTGTCGAATGAATGTTTTAGTAGTCAGGTCTCTATTTTTTTCTCCTCCTGCACAATGTTTTCACTTTCTTCTTCATGGTTGTGTGGCAATCATGCATCAGTTAAAACCAGTGATGTGTTGATGTTTATGATGATGATGGCTATCTACTCAATTATCATCACTACCTTCTTTATTAGTGTTCAGAATATTATGACTACAGAGGTCCCATAATCGGAAGGCATACTAGTGCTTACCAATCTTGTCACACTTGCGTCAAAATTTATTCAAGTTTCTATTATGGTACTCTCATGGAAACCCGCTGTATGCTGTACACCACAATGTGCGTTGCTCGGGGTGAGCTATCAAAACCAGTTGGTTTAAAATGCCTAATGATCTCATCCAAATAATCAAATCTGCCAAATTGTTCATTCGTCTGAACCAATTTGGACTACAGCTTTGTTTTACGTACCTTTGGCTTGGTGTGTTCGGCATAATCTGAGATACTAACGTCAGTGATCTCCAGGAGCCATAACACTAAAAAAACCTATTGGTTATTGACATTTGGACAAACTGATAATCGAAGGACAGAAAAAGTTATTACAGCGTGAATAAGCTGGCTGAAGCATAGCCGCACAAAACCGGTACACCTGGGATTGTCGACCTTCCAACTTTCGGCTTGACGATACGATATTCAAATAACCTCCAGAAATGCAGTTAAACATGCCCAATGGGCACATCTGTTTGTTGTTTGAACACCACCTATGCCTGATCGCAGCCGTCGCATTTAGATAAACCTTTCGGCCAGCCCACTTTGAATAGAAGCGGTGGACTCGAGTTTCATTCTTAGTAGGGCTCCTCAGTAGTACATGTTTTCGTCCGGGCCGGACTTTATACTCCGACCCTCGTGTTTGTGGGACTAGCGCATTAGCCACAACACCAGTAATTTCACAATAAATAATCATCCAAACGCTCAGGCACAAATTTGCGCAAACATTTTTCAATTTGCCAGATCATTTCCAAAGGAAGATGAACAGAATTGCTCTGTTCAACCCAATCGATAATCCCGTGGTCCTGATTTGTCAGTTGGATTGAAGTTACTGCCTTCACATCCAACTGAGCATGGTTTAACTAGTTGATAGAGATATGGGAGTTTTTATTATTTCAAATCGAACACCATCCACGCTTGATCACGGCCTTCGCATTCATATAAGCCGTTCGGCTTAGTAAACCTTTTGTCTCACATCGATTTGAATGTATATATTCTAAAATCACGGTTGATATCTTTAAGGTTTAGTCGATTTTCGGAGCTACATCTGCGGCTGTGATTGTATTCTGTATCTTACCTGTGAAAACTACGGCACTTTAGTGCCATCATGCAAAGTGATGTGGATCAGGTGTACCAGGATTCACGCAAGTTAAGGAAATGGAATATGATGTTCAAACTACTGAAAAGTTCTAAAAGCAAGTGAACGTATCCTTGGTGTGACTATGTAACTCAGTAACACAGATACATCATTCGATTTTCACTGACATGTTTTGACGAACGGCGAATTGAAAAAAGGGAATGAAACGCAAAGGTTAGCAGAAAGCGAAAAGAAGATGAAAAACGTTGGAACTAATGCTAGTGTGCCTGGGCCAGTGCAAAAACACTGCAAACTGGGAACTCGGTAAAATCAGTCTCATAGTTTAGTCGTGTGCACTACGCCAGAGGAACCAAACGAAAACGGTTGCTGTATACTGGTTTGACCGGCTCATTAAGGAAAAAATCGTTGAAAATTTGCGAAATCTTACACATTTACGACCAATTTTATCCCAGTACTCTTCTTTCTGGTGTGGGCTTAAAAAATGCATTTGGTTTTGGGGAAATCATGATGAAGCTGTTACTCATGCACAAGCGTGTATGGTCGGCTAACGTTTCCGTAAACGCCAATCTAATCGTTGGGTAAGTAGATGTGTTAGTTTTTGAAAATGAGGTGTTGAAGTTTTCTCGCTCTTGAACTTATCTTAATCTATCGTTTTAGTTAAAATCCATCAACCGAGATTACGTGATTGTCGAATGTACGTTTAACTGAGCTAAGTATAACTTACCCGGCATCCGTTGTGATAATGACCCTCATAAAGTTGTTCAAGCTAAATGTTCAGCTGCTCTAGTGAGCGGAACCAAGCTGAAGCTGGTTGGTTTTGCACGTAATAAGACCACGTGGATGCTCATAGGTAGGCCAACAAGATCTTCATGTTTAACTCAGCTAACTGGACTTCGGCATCGTTCGCGTTAGTCCACAATGCAGTTGAGCATGTTGTTGCTTCGGCCTCGTCGTTGTGATGTGTTTGGACTATTTCTGATTTCGCTAACCCTGTTTGGCTTGCACCACTGCGGGGCAGTCTGTTCTCGAGCCAATAAAAATAAACGTGCAATGCCTATGTACTTTACTCAGTGTAACAATCACGCATTGAATACTCAAATTGCTAACCTCCCTGTCAGTCTGCTGATCTATGTCAACAGACTACATTTCTTCTCTAACGTGTTTTGTATCATTTTCAAAGTACCTTGTTTATTATTTTTTCTCCACAGACCGATGATAAACAGATGGCCCCGCACGACAATCAGGTGGATACCACAATGCGCTACGCGCGGTCTGACCGGACTTGCTTGCTAACTTCACCTCCATCTAGCACGTCGGCCGCTGTGCGTGGGCCGACATCTCGACTACAGAACCTAGCAACGCAGTTAAACTCCACTCCGGCTGCTATTCCATACAGTGATTCTCTCGCGAGTCCCGTTTCCAATTGGCAACATTTTTGCAGTCCTGGTTCTCCTCCCGCTGTTGTAGTTTCCACCTCTGCTGTCTCTACCGCTGGCTTAACACAACCTCAACGACCTTCCAAAGTGACATCTTTGGTTACCACATCGGCCATATCGTCAAGTTCCAATATTCCGTTTGTACCCTTTTCGGATCAGAAAGTATCTCCGGCGGGGGTACATACGTTAAAAAATGTATCCATTACCAATCGGAATATCGGTGGAGTAGGTCTTCAGAATCCGAACATGACCCGACCGAGTGTGCCTGTCAGTGTCATGCTCACTTCTTCGTATCCCGGTACTGGCGCACAGTCGGCCATTCGTAGTGCCAAGCTGCCACCCACTCTTTCAAACACATCTGCTCTGCGGTTTTCTTGTACCGCCCCGGGTCAACGCATCCTCATTCAACAATCCGGTGTAAATGCCAGATCTATTTTGGTTCAGCCAGCAGAGAACACGATAAGGTGAGAAATTAGTTTGTTCATGACATCGGTAAATCAGTTTCAATGTGTTCAAAGGTTTTGGGTTCATATTGGTTATGAATCTAAGATGTAGATATGTTTTCGGCTTGTCATTGTTTCGCGATGGGCGCCGTCCGACCACCAATCTGTCATTTTTGTATATTACTTGTGAGTAGTTAGTAAATAATTTAAATTGTGATCTAAAAATAGTCGTGCACTTGCATGGGCGAATCAAAAAATCTCTCATACAGTCTTTTTTCATCTATTTTAGTGGTCTTTCGGATGAACCCCAGTGAAATACTGCACATTCTCCCTATTTTACCCACGCACTTCCTCTCTCGCCCCGTGTATAGCTCATTCGTGTGCTCATCTTTCTTTGGAATTCATTACATTCGAGGTATTTCTGTTCCTGCCGACTCACATGAGTGCACCCTGTGTACAGTTGTACTTGACCGTCTATGTTACTTCTTCTTTTTGACAGTTACTGGCATTGCTAATCACTTAAGAATTTGAAGCATTTGATCTTATAGACACGAATGTGTCTTTTTTAGACAAACTTTTATTGTATCTGAATAGATCGCTTTTCTGCGTTTCCTCGTAGTTAGTTGTGTTTAGAGTACAGCGTTCGATTATTATTTTTTCGGGCACGGGCGAAATTTCTGAGAACAGGCTATCTTAGGTCAACTTTGTTAGTTTCGTACCGATCTCCGTTTTTTCCTCCTGTCGTGATATCATTATCTGAGTGAACCTGTCAAGTCATTGCTGACTCATTGTTAGGGACCGTTGCCAATTTAATGTGGTGGCAGGTTTTGTCGGTATAAATTGAACACCACTGATTTGACTGCGACTTTTGTGTATCTTATCAGCCACATCCTTTTCAAAATAAGCAGTGCATGCTTTTCTCTTCGAGACGTCCGTATTCCACCTTCTCGTTAGTTGATATCGCGTTGGGATTACTTCACAACTCTCGGATAGTTATCCTAACCAGATCACAATGGAACGGGTTGTAAAGGGATGTATTGTGCTAGGGTCTGTATCGAATAAATCTTTAACCGAACGCAGGAAAACAGCATCTTAAGAGTAGTCTCCACTTGGCAGTGAATACATCCGATCAGACCATTTAATGTTATCTTCATGTGGTCGGAACAGCATGAACTGATATGTACCTTTATTGGCGCTTGCGGCCTTTGAGATGCTGCTGTGAGGTCCGTGTTCGCTCATGCGGTTGTTTCTCGATAATCGCGACGAACTACTTGGTTTGTCGATTCAAAAGTTGCGATATGTTGGTAAAGACACGACAAAGTCACTAAGCGTGATTGAAATGGCCGTCAAGATAGGTAAAGGTGCCGGGTTTTGTGGTCCTGTCAATATTTTTTTTATATTCATGGTGCATGCACGCTATTGCCAATTTTCATGTTACTGGTCGTATTCAATCAAAAACCCGTTTCACGAACGTTCACATGAGACATGCGATGAAGATTGTTTGAGAAAAGTTTGAGGTTTATTGACGCGAGCTAAAGTAGATTGACAACCGTGGTATCATGGTCGCACCTTCAAAGTTTTCTCATGTACGCGCCAAGTCTTCCAGGTTAGCAGTATTAGTTTGGTGTAATCCTGTTAGTTCGTCCATTCCTCTCCGTCCTCGAGAACAAAAAAGATTGACTCTGCCCTAATTAGCAGAACTTCTCGGAACAGTCGAGAGGTGACCTTTGTTAGTTTTTTTACCCGTCCAACCCATTTATTCTGCTGTGCCCATTAGTGGCCCCAACTATTTTTCCGGTAGGTATCCTCTATGATTCGGAGGTGTTTTTTGGCCACTGCGCATCATACAAGTACGTTGTCTTTTTCGCCTTGCTGCACACGTTTTGGGGCGGAACAAAGCTGTTTTTTTGCACACGCCTTTTGGCTTGTCTTGGGAGCGAATACAGTGACAGTCGCGGTACTATTCAGGACCGAGATTTTCGTGTTAGTTTTTACCGGGATATGAATCCGAATTCTGCCAAGCCCACTACGATATCAAGGACAAACCAGCGTATCGTTTTGGAGTTTTTACAACAAATCCATTCAAGGCACTCAAGCAGAACGACAACCGAATTCTTGTATAATGCGGTACGTTGCATATCAGTCGTAAGTTGCGGAATTCAGTCTGCCCATCAAATTCACTTTCGTGCGTAATGATCTGGGATGACGTTGAATATAAAGGTCAGTGGTTTGAGCTAAGTTAGCGCAACGAAATCACACTCCTCTAAGGTATGTCGGAGTTGTTTTGCTGTAAAGTAACTTGCGAACAACCCACACACTGCTCTGAATAGGCTAGGATTTTGCCGTTCACGTCCTGGTGTAAAGGCGTACTCCTGCTGGCTTGAATGTACCAGTCCCCAACCAGCGCTGAACGCTTGCTTGCCTATGGATAGGTTAACGCATTCACCTGTTTCTACTGTGAGGGGCGGTATTCGCCCAACTGACGGCCAACCTTCCCGGCTGAATTTCAAAACGGACGACGAACAAGTGATCATGACATCCGGTCCAGTTCTGCGCTAGCGAAAAGATTGCGGAGGCTTTCTTTGGATGTCTGTGCGTTTGGTTATCACGACACTTAATGTGTACATCCGATTATCATTCAGACAGGTGTAACTGAGGCCGGTGGCGACGTGTTGTGGGAGTTTGCCGACGATGAAGTCGCACTTGGTTTTCTTTTAATCGTAGACGCACTTGCTGTTACAGCTGGCCGCCTAGCTCATGTACGCGTTCGCCTGGCTAGCCGTTTGTTGTCTAGTTATTTTGGGTCAACGGGTTTAAGGCTGGTCACACTTTACGTTGACACATCCCGTTTTTTTTGTTATGCGCTCGGTGGCATAAACCGGCGAGCACTTAATCTGCTGTTTCTGCACGTTTGATAGAGGTATGGGTGGTGATGGTCAGCGACAGACCATCATCATGTCTACTAATGGGGGTCCAGAAGCTTCTAAATGTGGTAGGATGAACAATATGTAGCTCCTCCGGTAAAGTTTGCTTTAAATCAGCACAAAATACGGTAGTTCGGCTATCATTAATGAATTTTGTGACTGAATTAAACTGTTAATCGGACATCAGGCTTATGTTTAAAACGTCGTTCAAGCGTTATGACGAGTCACTCAGTGTGGACGCTGCAAGTTTTGTTGATTGTTTGGATGAAGGTCAATCGCGAAAATTTTAGACTTCGGCTAGATTCGAGCCACCGACAGGAACATCATGCTGAATCACTCTACCAGCTGAGCTACGAATCCAAGTTGGGAGCTCAGAGATTTCACACTTGGACTGGTTTTGTCCAAGTCTGGACCATGTACAATATTGTAACCATATTGTGCCGAAGAACCTACTTGATTGTTCATTCCCAAACACTGTTTTGTCCGCATCTCCAGTGAACGCACGCCATCTTTTAACACGCACTCAACTATGTATGCCACATTCGCAGTGTAATTACTCGGGAGAATGAGACGATCAAATTAGATACGGCAACGCGAACAGGTGCAGACAGCTAATAAACCGTAAAAACAACACTGGATTGCTAGGAAACAAACGGAGCGACAGAGGTTCCGAACAGAATTCTCAACAAAACTGCCGAGTATTTGTGTACATTGTGGGGATGCGTTTTTCATATTCTACCTGACAAACATTACTTCCGCATGGACAATATTCAGTAAATCAGTTTCACTGTTGTCGGAGGTCACTTGCCAGGTCCAGAGAAGATGGAATCTAAGAGAATTTACCCTGCCAACACACCAGGCTACCTTCCAATCGTTTCTAGACTTGGCGAATTACGACAACAGCCTTGAATATCATGCGCACCATGTTCAGACCTCATTGAATTACTAGCGGTATACTAGTTTTCATTCGCACATATCAAGTAAATTATAACTTACAAGTTGCTCTTAACCCACTTACAGCGGAGTCGTCAGAGTGCACCATTGGAACAGGTGTCCTGCACAGATTTCCCTTCAGTTCACGAAGTTCGACTTCGTATCCTTTACTCACACTTATTTCAGCTGGAAGTAGTTAATTAATGCAAGATATTTCGCGTCTATAAATCAAGTCAGAGTATTTTATCCACTGCTATACGGACGGTACGCGTATGTCACCTGTAGGTCGTCATTGTTTTGTGCCAATTTGTCCTGTAGAGAGGTCCGGTCAGTACCGCTGATCCACTAGTATGCTGGACTGCGGTGTTATTAGGGTATGACTGAAATCCGGCTCAAGAAAACTGGTATGTAGGTGTTTCATTTCGTCTATCCGCTGAGGAAATGGTGAAGATTCAATCATTTTACCTGCATCAGCGGATAATCACTTTCATAGGATAGCTTCAGATTCAACCAGTAGCCTGTTGACAACTGCAAAAATATCAGCAGCAACAGAAAGGGCTATTTTATTGCAACAAGTTATGCAGCATTTTCAAAGTGGTTGGTTGAAGTGTTCAGTGTTTTTCGGCGTAAAAACTTACTGGTTCAAAGTAACGATTGTTCTGTGATCGTGTGATTCCCGCAGTTTTGCTTTAATACCTATTAAAACACTCTCAGGCTGTCATGGCGTCAGTCGCACTAAATCGGTAGTTTCCAGTTATGTTTACTAGCCGGGAAATGACAGACGGCTCAATCATTTGCGTACCAGCTACAAATGTCCCTTAACTCCGTGCCATACCCATGGTCCAAGACTGACAAATCACGGTTCCGAATTCATTTTGATTCTTCACGCCCATTAAGTGTGTTCTTTTAATTATTGACAGTTGAATGTTCTAACTAGCTGGAAGTCTCCCTTATGCTAGTAACCACGGCGATACCAACAACTGTTTCTTGCCTCTGTAAATCACCCCAATTTTGTGTCCCCCAGACTTTAACGTCTTTTGATGGACCGCAGTTCAGTTCATTGGAACTTAGAGAGTGTTATATTCACTGTTTTTACGCCCGGTTATCACCCACAAGCTAGCATGCAAAGATTTGTGAACATTTTTAAAGGGGCTTTACAGTGGTTGGAAGGAGACAGGTCCGTAAGGAAAGTGATTAACGTTCTCAAAAATATTCACCAGCTAACGTAAGGTTTTACCGGTTGAATAACAAAACGAAGTGTGATACTCGAAATTAGGAACCTTGAATAGCTTTGGGAATCGTACTTCCGTGTGGGTAATAAAGAAAGGATCATGGACTGATTGCGCTGGTCAGCTATCACTCATGGTACAAAAACACAAATGCACAATAGTATTTTAAAAAAATGGTTTGATATCGGTTGACATCCGCAGCATGTACAATGTCACAAGCAATCGGGTTGGTCCCATTGAGAATCATGAAACTGTTTACCTATGCTGTTGTGCCCCAAAGTGATTTTGAATTGGCCAACGGTCAGGTTGTCGCTTGTGTTGGGGTTAGGGTAGACGATGAGTCGAGTAGTTTTTCATCATAGTGAGCTAGTGGGTCGGCATCACAACACACACCTCGGATATTTTCTTTTTGGAGATGCAGTCTGTATGCGGAATATGCGTCACACGGAAGGAGTATGGCTTTTGGCATAATTGTCAAGGGCGGGGGTAATGTTTTAGAATTAGACAAAATAACAGCGTCCTTTGCAAGAGTGTTCGTCTTTAATTTTTGTATGCGATTCCAACAGTCTGAAGTCGGCGATTTGGAAGACGCCCAACCGCGTATTTCCAAATTATTTGGTCAATAAAGGTGTACTCCATCCTAGCCTACTCTGAGACCTACGGCAATGGCCATCGTCTAAGTAGAATGGACAGTCAAAAATGCAGAGAACCTTCCAAAACCCGAATGGCCTTCTCAGGAGGCAGTCTCGTTCGTTTTAACTAGTCCGTTCTGTTAAAATAGGAATCAGCAGTAATCGGTCAAACAACAGAATGAACTGTTTATCATAAAAGCGTGCGCTTCGCTGTATGCAACTAATTGCACGGAAAATTTATCGATGCCCCCTAAAACAAGCGGACACATGCATCAACGATTATCTCTGGGCTCTTTAAATAAGTTACATTTTGTCGGCTAGTTACAATGTTGCCCATCTAGTTCAAGTTAGGAGCTTCGTCAGGATACACCATATCGCTCACTTGTTACTACGGGCTGATGAGGTCAATAGCCAAACAATCGTTTGTTGATCCACATGTTGTTCAATGAGTCCACATTAGCGCTTACACAGTCGGCGACCACTACCATTTTATACACCTGTAGTGATCTTCGCAAAACTAGTCAATTTCGGCACCTAGTCAGTCGTTTAGACGTTAACCTGCTGACAACCTGGCCACATCTGTTCACTGACTTCTGATTTCATCAGAGCAGAAAGGAGACATATGTTGAGATATGTTAACATTTCGCTTACTTTCATTAGTCGCAAACATAAAACATGCAGGTTATGTATGATTGGTTGAATGTTCGACGTTTCATAACTGAAGTTATCATGTCACGGTACCGAACGATATCTATCAGTTCTGTAGGCTCATATGTTTGGTTGAGTTACATTTTCGTGATCATGTATATTTTTATTCAAACAGGCGGCATATAATGTGCATCTGTAGCACAAAATAGATAAAATAACGTAAAAACAGAGATTATGACTGCATGCCTCAACCCCCGTGTTAGCCTACGCTAACAAGCGTCCTGACCGGAAGTGAGCGAGCACTTACTGTAAGCCTTTAAACTATGGTCGTGTTCTTCCGATTATCGATACGTGTCTCATCTTGTTCACATCTATCGCCTTACCGCCCCAGTATGTTTCAGATATCTCATACAATGCAGCATACTGACGTGACTGTTACCTTGATGTAGTAGTTGGGCTGCTGTGCTGTTTTGATCCGGCGAGCTATGGTGACTAGAACTGCGTTTCTTCTAGGCAAAATAGTGCAGTTAGACAAAAAGCAGTTGCACTCACAGGAGTGTATTTCACACTATTGACCTTGTTAGTATTCAAGTAGCGAAGCACGATCCTGTCGGCACATACCAGAACTATTTTTATAGTTGCGGCACTGCTCTCTTCCGTATCAAGAAGATGGGCGTTAGAAAAGTTATCCTCAAACAAGGGGCACTTCCATCGCACAGTGGTTGATAATGACCGCCAGCCTATTATCCAGTACTGCTGGAAAGCATCTGGTATCACCCAGAAGCATGATGTAGCTTCGAATACATCCACTGCATGCAGCAGTGCTCAAAATCAATCATTAATGTCCCATCTACTGCACGCTCGGGCAAGGCAAGCCCCTCACTGCCAAGTGAGTCAGACTCTTGGGTCGTTGACTCCGTGTAAGGCTTCCTATGACACTGTTGTGGCGAGTGGCAGCTCGAGTCACAGTACCTTCTGGTCAGATTGTCGGCCACTATGGTGATAAGGATGTGTCTGATTCTGTGGGTTTTTCCATCGATCTGACACTTCTTCAGAGACCCCGGTCAACTGTTGCATGTTGACATGACTAAACTGAAAGTTTTGTTTTTGAAAGTTTTTGCATCGTTTGGGGACCTCAAAAGAGTGCTTCCACTTCCGCTAGCTATCCTACTGCACTCCGCTTAATGTGTACCGCTCAGGTGGTATGAAGCAACATCGGTGAAACCTTTCTGCTCATTTTAGATCAAACTCGGGTGATGGAAAGGGGAGATATTTAGAGGCGAAAAATATTCGTGTTTCGTTGTTCTTAAGCCCCTCTATTAATGTATACCTTTGTAACAACCTGTCTTTAAAACCCGATCAGTGTCAGATATCCGCACTAAATTCAGTACGAATGATGTCAGACAGTTTTGGCGTCGTGTTTGACACGTTACTGATAAGTTGACTGAGAATAGCTCAAAGTTGCGAGCAACTTGTTATACTCTACGTTTCAACCACCTCGAGTGGCCTTCCTCAGGAGTTTTCTAATCAAATCACAACACTCCTGAGAAGGCCACCGAGGTGGTTGAAATGAAGGGTATTACAACTTGCTCATAACGTTGTTATTCTAAATCGATTTACCCGATCAGTGTCCTCATGGGACAACCACGCTTATCACTATTTGATTGATGTCATTTTAGGTATGACCGAATTATCACGCGAAAACATTCAGCCAGTCGTTTCAAACATATACACTACTAAGGAGCTCTTTGACAAAAGCGAGACTCGGGTACGATGCTTTTATTTAGAAGGGGCTGGCTAAAAATATACTTCATTACGAACCTTTCCGCTAAATGTAACTAGTGTTGAATTTATACACTTCATTTATACACACTTTCAGTTACATCACAAGACGGTTACCATCAAGTGATCTATACTGTTTATTTGAAAATGAGCGCATCAGTCTGCTAAGTTGAAAACATGAACACTTACCGTCATCAACATCATCGTTGTCAGAATTAAGCCGTTTCTCTATGTGATATGGTTCCCGTCGTCGCTAGTTCTGACTATGGTTTACAGTGTAGAGTAATAAAGAAATGAAAGTGTACATAAAGGAGAATGTGCCAAGCTCTTTTACTCTACCAACCCAGTGAATGCATAAACGGCAAAAAAAGGCGGGCAACAGTATGCAGCAGCAATGGTCTGTGGGAAAATATAAAAACCAGAACACTGAGTAGGGCGTAGAAGTCTGGAGCAGTGTCGTTATAACTGTTGAACCCAGAGTAAACCGGCGTCAACTTGCAGCTGGGAGCTCAATGTTTATTGCAAACAGTGTTTGGGTATTTGAATATAAAAGCGAGAAGGTGAATGCTGGTAAACGCTATTTCGTATTGTCTCATCGGTACCAATAAGTAATAACTAAGGATATATTAAACTGGTAGGTCGGGGTGAAGAATACCGAAACCATCGGACAATGGGCTAATCTATGGGGTTCATTGAAAAATGAGGCTTAAATTTAGTTGTTTTTGATTTAGGACAGCTAATCGCAACTCCCTCAGTGAAACGTAGGAAATACGGATTAGTACGATGCATTGTAATCCTGAATGTTATTTGGTACTCAAGAGGCGGTACGAAAAGTTGACTTTTACTTGTGTCCATCCTCTGGTTGTTATTTTCACACTCTTGAAAGTAACAACTGTGCACATGGTTTGGTGAGTGAGAGACAGTTGTGCATAGACTGGGATGCATACAATGAGATATACATTGAAGGTTATTCTACTGATGATTTGAAGGATATACTGAAATGATGGGAGTGACATGAATAGACTTGAGATTGTATTTCAACAGCAAAAATTATATCGTTTGTTATTTTCTAATTTAGAAACAATTACATGATCAGTGACATGTTGGTCGTCGATTTGTTCACTAATAGGCCGGAATGCTTCTGAAGAACAGTAATAAGGCTATTTGCAGTGCATCTAGGTTAATAAGATGGGAGCAGACGAATCAGACATTTGAAAGACTTGGAGTAGTTACATGTTAAGTGCACACTTTTGCATTAGGTGCGTTGGGCTGACTGCTGTTTTGTAGATGACGTCCACATGATTGGATTAGGAACGGTTGACCATGACAACTTCTTTTTAATGATGTGTGCTTTGTGCATATGAAAGAGCTCTGTCAGAAGGGTATCTACTACTTCTGTGATACTTGCGCTTTGATCTGTTTGAAATCAAACCCAACTATACAAAAGACCATATGAACAGCCTCGGCGACGTTTGTTATTCTCAGCGAAATGTAAGACAGTTGTCGATGTGCGGGTTTTAGTAATCTTCTTCCAATCATTACAGATGTTTTATCGGTTTTATTTAGCTCAGTAATGAGTTCTTCATATGATTTAACATTTTCCATTACTAACTCCACCGATGAAAACCTATTCACTTCATGAGTCTTTCAAGCATCATTCCAAAATACTGTCTAACAACTGAGCAATCAGACATCCAGTTACTAGGTGCGATAGTAGAATCCGGTAAATTGCTTGATTATCACATTTCCCCCCACATTATTTTTACTATTGTTTGGATGGATTACTGTCGGTGACTTCATAGAGGTAGGTTGTCTTAATCAACTACAGAGCAGGTTTGAGCGCTTGTTTAATTCCGTAAACGTTTACTCATTTTATCACAAAACCAATGGCTTTCTACCGTCCGATGGTGCTAGAACCAAAACAAATTTGATGCTTCATGGTAGTCACTTTGGTAAGTGTGGTTTGCATAACCATACACTTCTCAGCGATACTGTCTTTTGAGCAGATTTTGAAAACTCTACTTGCTTCGCGATTGACGATATTTCTTGTTTGAATGAATATTAAAAACAGTTTTAGCATCGTCACCATAGGCAGCAACACATCAGTAGTCTTCGTCGATGCTAAACTGTCACACAACCAACGGAAAAGGGCAAACCCTGTGCAGAATGAGAAAAAACAAGAGGGGAAGAAACCTAACTACTAAAAATACCTTCGCCTATGTTCAGACGCTCAGCATCAAGGTGCGTACACCTTGCAACCCACATCTCTGTTCACTCTGGTCTGCGTTGTGACCACCGTCTGAATGAAATAGTCTAAACTTGTAAGACAGTAGGTGGTTTCCAACGAAATACTTTCCAAGCTGAAGATAACGATGTAATTAACCTGTTTCATGTAAGTTAGTATTGCACTAGGACTACTCGATCTACCGTTCCTGTGTTTTTCAGATTTCCGACCATTTAAACCTTAACACCACCAGGTTGATTAGCGTTCGATAAAAACTATTTGAATTCCTACATTCTATTGGTGAATGTTACATCGTCAAGTAAAATCTCGAGAACTTCTTTCAAGTTGGAAAAAAAGAATATGCTTTAATTGACTGCTTTCCTATTGTACCGAACGCTTGTACAGCACCGACGAATGCAGTTAGATTGTATGGACTATACACTGCTTCCTGTTACCTAATTGATCTCACTACTCCCATTAGATACTATATAAATACAATTAGTTTTTCGGTGGCAAAAGTACCCTTCACTTGTAAGTTAGAATATTCCGAAAGTTCCGAAAATTTCGAGTTTAAAAGAGCACAACAAGGTTGAAATTGACGGCTTATTTCAGAAATGTGCATAGTTTTCACAAATGATTGAGTAGGGAGGTTATACCACTTACATGTTTCGTTTTTAGACACCGGAAACTTTTTAGGTTTGGCTCTGGAATTTTTTTCCATTTAAGAAAACAGTTCAGAGGGTGGAAAAATAAACCACTTTCTGTTGAGTATCGGTTGATTTGATGAATTAGACAATATTTCGGTGCCTAGGACAACCCGCTGTCTTGGGCCGTCGTGCAAAGTGACTTGACATTCTATTGGTCGTACCGGTTACTACGTTCAGAGGCTTGGGTGAACCCCTTCTGACTTGTAACATCACTACACTGTTAGGACTGATGCTCTGTGTCACAGAACTTTCTAGTGAAATAATCCGGCGGAAGACTGCCGTATGATAATCATGATCTTCTTTGTATGAAGATCAAAGTAAGGTATTGTTCGAGATAGTGCCGTCTTGGAAAGTCAACGCGCATGTCTCCCTTCTTTATCATTCTAAATCTACCTTTCGTCCTAAATAATAACCCGTGCCCAAATGTGTCCATGCTTATTTCGGAAAAGCAGTGAAGTGCAAATCTGCAGACGCATCTTTTTTCAGTGACTAATACAAGGGATTGAGGCAAGAGGCTCAAGATACCCGGATTTAGTCGGTTTGTCTTATTCGGTGTCAGGCGGGCATCTGCTGACTTGAAAATCAATCACTAAAGACAGAGGAATACGGCAAATGACAAAAACAAAGCCAATTTTCGCAACGCCCATTGATTAGGCAATACTTCCATTCTACTTACCCTCGAATGCACTCTCTATCACTAAAAGGGTTGTCGGATTCGCTTTCATCCAGTCGTTCAAGCAACCATTAAAAACGTTTCTTGCTTAGGATGTCTGGATATCATTTTCGTGTGCCTTGATATTAATCTAAGATTTTGCCACGAACAGGGTGGAACGCTTAATGTACTGTTGGCTAAGTCGATAAACAACGATCGACTGGCTGTTACGGATTAAGAGATCACATATCTGCCGAGTGCAGTTAGTAAACAAGGCTGGACCCAGTTGCCGGGCTAAAAGGGGCACACGCTAACACGTACGCGCTAAACATTATGCATCTGGGTACTCCCGTGCAACACAGAACGTGCAGGGACAACAGCGCTGGCATACCGATCATCTATCTGTGGGCACATTAGTAATCCACTCGGATTGGCATTGACTTTGACAGTCGTCATCCAAAGGGCTGGATTGCTCGGGCAAGTGCTTTCTAAAGTGGTCGGACAGTAGCCACCTCTGTAACAGGACGATGACAACAGTGATAGCTGAGGTCGGTTGAAACATTCCAAGCAGTCGATCGATCGCGGTCCCCAAGACTAAACAAATTGTGTTGAGGATAGGTTGCAAATTATTGCAGGCACATTCTGGTTGTAGATGACCTTGATGTAATTCAAGCAAAACAAATAGCATATGCATCTGGTAACAGCGCAGTGATAGCCGTAGTTAACTATTCCAGTGCTATGGCTGATTTAGTGAATGGTGGACACTATGAGTTGCTAATTAAATATGAAAATCTGTTAGCTGGCAAGTTTTAATGATCCAGACAAGATTGCTAGATGCACACTACCTATCCGTTTCGTTTCTGAGGAACCGAACTAGCCGCTGTTTCTTACTAGTCCAGCTTTTTCTCATAGTTCCTCTTGTTGATCCGTTTTGTAAATGTTTTTGTAAACAACCATACACGCCTCACACATACAGAGTCTGTCACTGTCTTAATTGACGTTAGTCTTGTTCCCAGGAACTCATGTCTCTTTGGTAGTTATGATTCACAAAACCATGGACTTTAGTCCATTGTATAATCGACCAACTCAATCTGGGTTAAAAATTCCTCATATTTTGCCTCGGTGCCGATCGTTCAAGAAGGCGAAGAAGAGTGTCACTTCTGTACCAGTCAATCGTTTATCAATTGCTTCTATGCTCAACCTTCACTCGTTTATTCTACCGTTCAACTGTGTACCTGTTAGATATTAGTATGCGGAAAGGAAAGTCGACCAACTTTGGAACAAATTCATACCAACTACGTTTTTGTTCAATTGTTCATGCGGTTGGACCCAGCTTATGTGGGAAAACTTGACTTTGGTACTTAAGGTGTTGCATTAATCTCAACATCCCTTAAAAGTTACGCTTGTGTTAAGCAAAAATAACCATCTCAAGGGTAGCTCGTTGAAGCTGCATTATCACATGATCCGTAGGATTTGCAGAGGACATTGTTTCAACAAAACATCGGGGATGTCCAATTTGTCTGACGTTACTTCATTGTGGGTAGCTGGATTCAAATGTACACTTACGACGATTGTTCGGTACATCGAACCGAAACTCCGAATAACTTGACCGTCAGAATGATGATGATGATGATGATGATGATGATGATGATAGAATGGAAGTTCCCATTAAGTTGTAGATGAAAGAAGGTAACAAGTATATGCTTTCGATTTTCAGCGTCAGGTCAATACAATTATATAGGGTATTTTAACGAGTATGAACAATCTGAGTCGTCTAACTGGTCAGAATGAAAAAGCCAAGGACATGTCTTACTATCCATCGCTCATTAATCTAGACACGAGATAGGTTCATGTTCGGTGACAGAATGCAGGTGAGAGTGCACTAATCAAAGTCACGGGGCTTGTACCCGTACGTACAGGAGAATCTGCTGTTATCTTCGGTCCTGGCAGTTGTGAGGCTTGAACAAAACGTTTGTATGAATAAAATGTTGGATTTCATATCCAGATAGCGATCGTTTCAATGGTGGTCAACAACCATTGTTCGACCACTTTGGGTTGGTTAACTGAAACGCTTTATGCGATGTCCTGTGTCTAGGTTGATGAGCAATGGATACTTCCGTGTAAGTGTTTTGTTTTTTATTCTTAGAAGGACCAGTTGGTTGATGTTCGTTAAAATGCCCTACATAATTGTATTGATCTGCTGATGAAGTATCGAAAATTCTTTGGCCACGTTATTTATTCTATTTTGCGCGTTCGCAAACGTGTAGACGTTCGGGTGTTTCCTTACTGTTAAGACAAATTACAGTGACCTAAGCCGTTAAGGTTAACAGCAAGAGAACAAATAACTAAAGAAGTGTGAAACTATTTTCTGACATTTTCCAGTGGTATAATCATTCACAAGTGAGTAAATGAATGTGCCGTTGGGCCATAAATGAAGAACCAATCAGAACGAAGTAGTGGTCCAAGCACAGGCGTGCACACATGCAGCAGCGATGAGTACACAACACAGATGATGGCCAAAAACAATGTTATCGACCTGGAACAACAATATTGCCTTAAACCGGATAAACAAAGGAGAATACCGAGCACTATACCAGATGTAGTCGACAAAATGATGTTTATTATTCGACTTGAAAAGTGTCCCGATTGTCTGGTATGATTTGCACGTAAAATGATTTGTATGTAAATTCTTCCGTACTGCACAGAAACACGTCAGCCCTGCTGATCTAGAGAAACAAGCAACGATAGAATTAGGAACACTGATAGATGGACGATTTATAATCGGGGCTATATTTCGATCTCCGAAAACAGTAGGTTGTGCAACACGTAAACTTCATAGTCTCCTAACTATTGTTTATGATTGACTCATCGCATCACAAGCTTGCTAACTGGTGAGTTAGATTTCTACTACCAGCCGTGAATCGATTGCCAAACCCTACATACACGTACGTTTTGGATTGGTTAACATTCTGAACACTGTGACGACAATAAAACAATTGTTTGTTTCCATGAGTATTTAATCTATGTGTTATAGGTTTGCTATATACAAAGATTTATTGTCCGTTAGGCTATAGTGAAGACTGCACCAATAATGTCAATCTGCGCATATTATAACATTTTCTTTACCTCCGCAATTTGAATATTGAGATGGGCATAACAACAACGAAACTGTTTCTGACAGTGATCAACCGTGTGTTGAATTATGCTCAATTAGTTGTCATCTTAAAGAACTGCTAACATCCCAGCACATCCGGTCAAACAGCAAGCTCCACCGTCCGCCAAATACTCGGTCCTCTCCTAATATCACTATGGGAAGCAATCTCTTTTACTGGTAGAACCGAGTGCCAACTTCGGCTAAGGATCAAGGAAATTATGTCCAGCTACGCTAAGTGTCTGATTGTGCAACCGGTCGATGCAGTGTCATTAACTTCCACTACCGCCTGGGGTTACGCCAACAACCTGTGACAGACAAAGCCTCGCATTCACTGTTAACTCACTGTCAACCCGACAATGAAAGGGGATTCACGGTCCAATAAGTGATGGCCAATTCTTGTCTTCTCCGATATGCTGAAGTGATAGCTACCAGAAAACACAAGACCATCATGTGTATTCAAAAAGCAATGCCGATCACTCTTCTTTTGCTCTGGCACTGTTGGACGTTTGATCATCAACTGTAATTTGTTTTATGATTTTGTGCTGATATATTGAATCCAACTGAATCCAGTATGCACATTTAAAAAAGCAATAATATCGCAACTTCATGTTTCCGGCTTCATTGTTTAGGTTTGATATCGAAAGGTGATTCTTCACATCATCCACTGAGGGTTTTCAAATGGAATACACCTCGATAACAAACACAATTAACACTTGCGCCAAACATATGGTGTAAAACAGTTCGCGATTCAAATCAAATTCACATTGTATCTACAAACACCGAAGTCTAGCGCCTGTAGTTATTCTATTGTTTTCACTATCAATGTGCAGTTCCACCAAAGATCTGCTGTGTTGATTGGGTACGAGCAATCGCGATTCATTTGCATTTATATCTCATGGCATTATTTTTTGTTCTGTTCCATTTGACCCACCGGTTATAATACACAGTCTATTTATATCGCTTGCCAGTTGATAGTAAAAGACCAACATAAATGGATTGTTTGGGTACAGTGGTCCAGACTTCCTACTAGCACGAAATATTGGACAACATGAGAAGATAGCAATCGCAATGGTTCTTCTTTACAGTGCAGCTAAACTATTCCTATTTAGTTAACTGGTGATCCAGTAACCTTCTGTTAATTGAAATCAGCACTAATATCCATGAGCACATCGCTGGAGCGGACGTTAGTAACCGAATTCAACTAGTTATCCTAGAAGGAAATGTTGATCTTCTGTGTGTGTGTGTGTGTGTACCAGCCCTGACCTTTTCTGCTGTCTTGGCGTGGTAGTCAGGCTTGTGTGCTGTTTTTATTCAGAGGACTGTGCTGACTGCGACCTCAATCGTCGCAGGTTCCACCATGTCAGATTGGTCAAAAGGAATCAGCCAAAAAAAGGCAGATACGTTCGTTGTGAGGCGTTCATTGTTTATGATGCCAATGTGCTGTGTTCTTTGGTTCAATTTGTTATTTTCTTTCTTGCCTGATCTGATTCTCTATATGTGTGATCGGTTTGTCTGTGAAGCGTTATCTTTATGTGAATATGCCAAACGTCTTGGGTTGTGACTGCCGAGCCTGTTCTGTATGGTTGGTGCTGATGCCTATATGTGCTTGTGTATCACCTGCTGCCTCACGGTACAGGCTTTTGAGCTGAAGGCTTTGGTTGAGGGTCCTAATCGCTCTTCTGTCCAAGTCTGGTCGTGTTGGCAATATCCGATGTCCACGAAAATGATGATGACACAAAATAAACCACATATCACACTGCGTCGGCAATCGCGCAGGATAACTTGGGTCGCCTTATCTGCTGCACGTGGCAGGGTGGATAAAAGAAAATATGCTACTGCCAATCACTCACCCTCATACTGTCCCCCCAATATTAATCCCCGAGCAGATAATGCTCACTCAAGTTTCAGTACCCGAAGAGAAATCTGAAACAGGCCCTGGGACTCAAGACGCTCTGTAATGGAGCATGGAATGCGCGTACGCTGATGAATCGATGCAGCTCTGGCGGACGGCCAGGACGGCGCACTATACTGGTCGCGATGGGACTGCGTCGCTATGGGATCGACGTATCAGCCTTGAGCGAGACGATGCTCACGGACCAAGGTAAGTAACAGGAAGCAGGTGCCGGCTACACCTTCTGCTTGATAGGTTAGCAGATAAACTGTGCTAGGGAGCATGGTGTCTGTTTCGCAGTCGTTAATCGCATCAACGCTTTGATAATGGGCGAACCACACGGCATCAGCCCTCGAATGCTGTCTATGCGACTGTGACTCGGTCGAGGTAAGTGTGCTACATTTGTTAGTGTTTATGGTCCGACTATGTGTCACACTGATGATACAAAGGACCAGTTCTACGATCAACTGTCCGTCACAATCCGGCCCGTGCCGGTGATTGATCAACTGTTCGTTTTGGGTGACTTGAACGCTCGGGTCGGGCTCGACTCGGCAGCTTGGCCGAGAATCTTCGGACCCTACGGCATTGGTTCAGTGAACGAGAACGGTGATCGTCCGCTCCGCCTGTGTGCTGCTCACGAGCTGGCTATCACGAACACCAGATTCCAGCTGGATGTGATGGGCACCACAACGTGGACCCACACACGAAGCGGTCCTCAGCACTTGCTTAATTACTTGATTGTGCGACAGGGCGACATTTATGAAGTGCGTATCACGCGAGTGATGCGCGGCGCTGAATGTAGCACCGATCACATACAGGTCAGGACTAAATTATTTATCCATGTACGCAAGTCTGTCTATTGTAGATCTTCTGGACAACGGCAGAAGTTGGATATCAAACGACTGGAGAACTGCGAGACGAAGACCGCTTTTCAATGTGCAGTTGCCCCTCGTCTGCACGACGTTCCTGTATCCACTACCCCCGATGGTATATGGCAGTTCATCAAGGAACGGATCACGACGGCAACCACCGAGACGATCGGTCTCATACGCCAGAACGTCCGAACTGGTTCGATGACAACAACGCGGTTATCGCGGAACTGGTGTTTGCACAGTGGACCCGGGCAACGAAGCGAAGAAGGCGTCGTTCCGAAGTATCCGCCGTCAACTGGCCGAGCGTGTTCGCGGAATCAAGGACAACTTGTGGATGAAGTAGGTCGAGCGGGTGCAGGCCTCCGCAGATTGTCCACAATATGGCGAGTCCTACGATTCGCTCGAAGCGATATTCGGTCCATCTATCAAGTCTATTGAAGAACTGGTAGACGTGGACACCAGCTGTTCCTGCACCCAGCCAGAGGATATCATGAAGATCTGGGGCAAACACTTTGGTAGCCTACTAAGTCGTCCTGCTACCATTGTTTGGGTGACCGTGAACAGCCTGAAGCAACAGGCCATCAAGGCTTTTCTAGCTCTCGCTCCTGATTTACTAGAATTGCAGAGAGCGATTAGTCTGCTTCGCAACGGTAAGGCTGCAGGTGAAGATAGATTGCCAGGCGAAATCCTGAAGAATGGCGGGCCGGCGATGGAACGTGCACTGCTCCAGCTAGTTCATTTCATCTGGGAGTAGGAGGTGATGCCACAGGATTTCAAGGATGCTGTGGTAGTATCTTTGTTTAAAGGCAAGGGCGACAGGAAGTGCCCTGACAGCTATCGGGGCATCAGTCTGCTGAGCTGCGCAGGCAAGGTGCTTGACAGACTTCTTCTGAACTGGCTGAATACTGATCTCTTGGAGGCCAATGTTCCCGAAGAGCAACGTGGGCTCCGGGAGAATCGGAGTATGATCGACCTGGTGTTCGCTGCTGGACAGCTTCAGAAGAAGTGCCGGGAACGGAACCAGCTCCTGTATCCCCTTTTCGTCGACTTCATCAAGGCGTTGAACTCCGTGAGCCGCAAGGCGCTGTGGACGGTAGTGGGCATGTTTGGATGTCCAGGTACATTCGTCAGTTTGATTCGAATCTTGCGTATGGGCGTTAGGGCGAAGGTACAATCGTGTGGATCTGCCTTTGATTATTTTGACATTGTCAATGGCGTGAAGCGGGGTTGTGTCCTGGCTCCATCCCTTTTTAGTTTATATTTGACTGCCATGCTAACAGGTGCTTTTCAGGATTCTGGGGAGGAAGGTGTTAAGATAGAGCACCAAATGAATGGGCGCCTACCGAATTTTTGGCGTCTGGAACCCCCCCTCGTTTACATTCTTGAATGATGCGCATGCTTCTGTTCGCAGATGACAGCGCGCTGTTTGCACACAGCGTGGACGAATTACTGCGATTGTCCACGGCTTTCGCGATCGCGGCATCCAAGTTTGGACTGGATATCAACAGAGGTAAGACATTTTCTTCTTTTCGGCCTCTTCCGGAAGTACGTGCTATCTGTGCATCTTCACCTAAAATCCGTGTTAATGGAAATGTTGTCGGCAGCTGCACAGATTTCTGCTACTTGGGCAGCAATCTGTCCACCGATCTGTCCGTGGACCGCGAGTTGACAGCTTGTGTGGCAAAGGCTATTACTGCTTTCCGCCGTCTTAAAAAACGTGTTTGGAATAACCACAACCTGAAACCGAGCACTAAGCTCTTTGTCTACCGCTCAATAGTGTTGTCTATACTGCTGTACGGCAGTGAAACGTGGACATTGTGTCAGCGGAACGTGCGCTATCTGAACTACTTTCA